>QJNZ01000266.1:0-108167 GCA_004155055.1 Monosporascus sp. CRB-8-3 | reverse complement strand
GGGGGGGGGAGAGTGGGTTGGTTGCATTTCCTAAGATGAAACTTACTAGGTGGAAAACAAAACTTGATTCGCTCTTCGGGGACGTTGGCCTTCATCTCTTCTTGCTACTCTTTACGTCAGCTTAGTTCAAGGCTAGAGGGCGAGAACCGAAAGGGATACCTGTGTGGCATCCGAAGCAAACACAATGAGGAGCATCTTGGTCTTTCTGATGTCAATCTTGGATAACAGCCAATCCTCGTTCCACTGGAAAGAGCTCAACACCGCCATTTCGAGCTCATCTTTCTGCAAGACCTCTTCGATTTTTATATCATCCCCTGTCCGCGTATAGCCGGCAGTCCACGTCTTCTTAATGACTCCAGCCGGAAATGGAAGGCTTGCTGAATGGCCAATGGCGGCCGAGGTCCCTAAAGTCGGTATTCCATCTGTCTTTGCTCTCTGTCTTGGCTCTTGAATCATCTGGTCCTCGTCAGGAGCTTTCCGCTTACCGAGTCTTGCAAGTCGCTCTTCTTCCATCTTTTTGCGGTCAAGCCCAGATAACCCGCACGTCACTGTTGGTGCGGTCTGTGGCGTGACTAGAGAAGCGCCCTGTGATGTTTCTTGCCTAGACGAGTTTCCAGCCTTCTTCGTTACGGATGGATAAGTTGGACGCTTCTCTAGGTCCTCGTCACTACTACTATCGTCGGAGGGTACCTCCCTACCTTTGTTTTCAACATCTTGTAAAGATAGCTCGATGGCATAGCGTAGAGCAGCATCATCGTCGCCGTTGAAGGGATCCTGGGCGTCCATTGCCTATGCGTACACGTGCTAGAGGATGGAGGGCGATAACTAAGCTTCGAATGGGGCGAAACGAGTTGGGGTACATTAACTTCCAGAATTATGGAAAACGGACCGACGTCAGGTAGGGCGCGTTGGACTAGGGGTTTCAGCGCGCTAGGGAACACACGGCATCACGTGATAAGGTCGTCTTAAAGGATTGAAAGGATAAAGCTTATGAATGCGGGACAAAACCTTGATCAATACACATCAATACACACGCCGTTCCCATCGAAGTTGCCATTTACTTACCGAGGAGGGGTCAACAGTTTGCGTGTACAATATTTCCGAGTAAGAAGGTCCCTGGAAACTGGGAAGAGGAGAAGCAACCAGCTAGTCATCATGACCCAACTGGAATAACACCGTTATAGACACCGCGTGTTCAGCAGATCCTTACCTTCCCCACGTATAACTCGAACAAAACCCGCCCCGCTTTCAATCTACGACGAGGGTAATATATAATATCGCACCAACACCCAGGCTAGAGACATACACATCCACCCAGCACAGCCCAGGCTGCGTGGGGAGAGTCAGGTGTCCATCGACTGACGTTGCCATTTCGGAGAAACAGTGCGTCTTTGGTGATATATGAGACCACGAAGGTCTATGATATTAACTGCCAAGGTCTATCGTAGCTAAGCCGCTAGGCAAGTATTATCATATATCACCAGAAATTTTTTGTTTATGTTAGACACCCTTCCTAGTCCTGTCACTGCCCATCGCATGAATGCCGTCCACAGCATGCCCAATCCGGTGATTCATCGGTCGTCCGAAGATGCCCGTGGGCAATCTATGCTATGTATGGCTTGCATCATCAATGTAAACGAGCAATGCGTTTATTGGCGCCGCGTCCTCCCGAAGCTAGCCAGTCCAGCCGACTGATGCCAGCTCTGAACTCCAAATGTGATACTCCCCTCCGTCTAAAGCCCAAAACTCCCCAGGCTCTGTACCCCTGTCAATGTCGCTGTCAAATCCCGAAGACTTAATCACCGACGTGCAATCCCACAATCCAATACTTTCGAATGCGTGGCGGGTCCAGCCCGTGGCAGTGACCACGAAGATCGAAACCTCAGGCGCCGTAGTACATTGATAACATAAAATAAGAAGAATGTAGCTTGTACACTAGCTCGTATCAACAACATATCTAAATACCATAAATGCATGACCATAACCCTCGTGAGCATCAGTAGCTACTCCGCTCCGTCCTTGGACTGGAAGGAGACCGTAGACACCAAAGGTACCTGGTATATAGAAAGCACGACGTGATGGGCAATACCCAATGATGGCGGTGGGCGACTTCTGTGGTGCGTATACGCGTAATAGTGTGAAAGACAGAGAGAAAGAGAGGGACGAAGACAACACCATCAACGCTGGGGCGGAGCGTTCAAATAGAAGGTATGGTCGTCATCACAATTGAATGATCTAGTTCGACGGACTCAACTTAAGCATCCGTCGGAGGCTATCTTCCATCGTTATGATGTTATCGGGTCGTTGAGGAGAAGTGGATACAGCTTCCACGGGCGCTTTTGATCCAATAGTCGAAGAGTAATCCCCCAGCACAAATGCCGGAGATATACCACGGGGTAGTGACCGCTGCTCGGGCATCTGTTGTTCGGGAGGGCTGGGCGGCTGGGAAACAAGTTGTTGTGGGGACTTCTGAGGCGGTTGTTGGCGGGGCGAGAAGTGCTTGGGCGATTGCCGTTGGCGAGGGGCTTGCTGTTGTTTTGGCGATGCAAGCTGCGGGCCTGAGCCCAGTTGCCCGTGGAAAAGATAGCGCTTTAAGGCATCGCTAGGATCCAAGTCATGGTTCTGCGACAGATTAGGCGTAATCTGCGCAGTGTTCGAGCCGGAGCGCGCGGCTCGAATGCGCTGCTGGTAGGGAGTAGAAAATGCTGGTCCAAGCGGCTGACCTGGGGTACCGTCGAGTTCATTGGCCGATATCCCAGGGGCCGTATTGCGCTCGGGAATAACTGGACGCCTACCTGCCTGAGTGCCCGTTGCCACTCTAGGAACGGTGTTCTGTTGTTGGGGCGAATCATGAGGCGGCGAAAACGGGCCAGGGGCAAGAGCAGTGACGGCATTGACGGAGTTCGCTCGATGAGTTCGGGCCTTTTCGGCTCTGTCGGCACGGAAAAAGAACTCGAGGGGTGATTCCTCATTCCGCGGGACAGGCGGGGGGCTCGGGGCGTCTTCCGAGTCTGTGCAAGGCGGAGAAGGTTCTTGGCCCGGGCCCATTGTCGACTTCGCAGTGGGCGAGTCGCTGCGAGACCTGGTGAAGAAACTGGGCATCGGTAGGGCTGAGGGCGCAGGAGAAGCATGGAACGTAGAACCAGCAAAAATAGCCGGAGTAGATTCTTGCCGGTGAGGTATCGGTGGACTGGGACGATTCTGTTTCTGGTGGCCCGGTGACGTAGCTCCTCCTCCTCCTCCATGCTTATTGCGATTACGGTTGCTTTTGTTGCGTTGCTTTGGATTCGTTGAGCCGGCCTGCAGAAACGCGGACAGGTCGCCTCCAGACGCTCCGGGTCTCTGGGGGGTGCAGGGACTGGCATAAGGGCTGTTCTTTTTGTACGACGGGATGTCGTTCTCGGATGCATACATTTTTTGTGGTGGCTTATGGTTGCTGCTGTTGTTGTTGTTGGTGGTGGTGGTGGTGTTGGTGTTGTTATTGTTGCGGCCCTGGCGACGTCGGCCGGGTGTATTCTTGGGCTGAGTAGATTGAGTCATGGTGTCGCGAAGACATAAATGTATCCGGTCGAAAGAGAATTAGGGGAATATCGAAGAAGCTAGAGACTGGCTGAGCACGAGTCAAAGGCTCCTTAAGAAGAAGAACTGATGGGATAGGTAGATGGTAGAGCGTAATAGAATAAAGATGAGGTATCTATGCATTCCGAGAAGTTTGTGTTGTAGCGGACGTAATGAGCCCATGTAATGTAATCACAGGCTATTGTTGTTCAAATAGACACCACTTGCTCCCTGGTCGATGCGACGTAATGCGGGGGCCCAGACAAAGGACGAGGGAAGGGCTCTTGGAGGCGCTATGTATGAAAGGGGAGGCTGGGCTCCAGTGGACGGGTCTTGTCTCCTTAGGCATTGACTCTTCAATGAGACTCGATTTAAAGGGCTTGTGATTTGCATCTGCCAACTTCGTAACAGCATATGGTCTGGAGGCTTGTACGAGTCTAGCCAAGGCATAGGTACAACCCGGTGTAAACGATGAGATATTATTTGTATTGTTGATATGCGATGTGTTGGCTGCGGGTGTCTTCTGTCCATATCCGTTTGTTGTTTTTGTGGATCGTTCAGTCCCATGGGTCTTGGCGTTGATGAAGATATTCCCAGCACTCAGATTCCATGAGAAAATGTTTGGGTTAAGAAAAACCGGAACTGAATTCTGTTATGCTTTTCTACTCAGGTGCTAGACTATCAGATGTTTAGAATAGGATACATCATTGTTAAGCCTGAGGCATAACGTTTGAACCTATATTAAGTGCTTAGGTAAGTAGGTACTTGGGTGTCTACTTTCCCACTATTGGCGGTTTATGACATCTAGAGACAACTCCAACTTCCAGGTACCTTAGGCAAATAAATAACAGCCTGACTGGGGCCGCTATCAAAAAGCCCTTAGGAATCATTAATATGCAAGGTCCATACCTACGCAGGCACCTAACTACCTACTTACTAGTGGTAGGTAGACAGGTATCCATCAGATCGCCTCCATGCACCTACCCACATATGTGTATGAATGTAGCTATATGCAAATAGAGCTCAGATAAAACCAGTGTACCTAGTACACAATGGAATATATACAGGTTTGTATACATTAAAGCGAGATGGTACTTGGCTTGCCCTTCAGCCTCTTTTTCAACCCGACCTGGGCCCCACCGCCCCAAAGGTTCACAGTGCTAGGTACTTAGTACAAACCATTATCATCACATATACCATCACAATCACATCTCCCATCTTTCTTTAACACCATCTCCATTCACAATCACCTCTACCCATAAGCGCCACCCCCACCACGACGGTACCTACTAGACAAGATTTTGACCTCTACTTCGACTAGTGCTAGAGCCATTTGCACTCCGACCTCAACACCCATATCCACGACAGCTTCACCAAGCATCATTGCAAAATGGCTGATGTGGATATGACCGATGCACCCACCACCTCTGTCGCCGCTGCCAAGAAGGAGCGCAAGGGTGGTGACACTGAGAGCAAGGCTGATGGCAAGAAACGCTTCGAGGTCAAGAAGGTAAGATGAAATGGTACATGTGGAAGTGAGCGAGCACGTGCTGACTGCGACCTGGATCTGTAGTGGAACGCCGTCGCGCTATGGGCTTGGGACATCGTTGTCGACAACTGTGCCATCTGCCGAAACCACATCATGGACCTATGTATCGAGTGCCAAGCCAACCAGGCCTCCGCTACGAGCGAGGAGTGCACAGTTGCATGGGGAATCTGCAACGTGAGTTCTCTCTCTGTTTTCTATCTATCTGTGACAAGAGCTACCAGCTAACTGACCCTTCATCGTTAGCACGCCTTCCACTTCCACTGCATCTCTCGATGGCTGAAGGCTCGACAAGTCTGCCCTCTGGACAACAGAGACTGGGAGTTCCAGAAGTATGGTCGTTAGGTTGGACGGGCCGGGCGGCAGATGTCGAGGAAGATAAGCAGACGAGCAGCAGGGTTACTCATGGCAGACTCATGTCGCCACGCGCAAGAGGCAGCACCGCGCCAGCCTGCTTCTATGAAACAACCTCGATTTACGAGGCACTCGGTTGGTTGCAAAGCTGAATTACTGCACTGAAGAATCGAGTATATTTTGTGTGGTGGCCATCTCGGCCTCCTGGGCACATCCCCTACATCTACCTTATATGAAAGCCGGGGTGAATAGACTCATTGCTTGGTAAAGAGCTTCTCGTCTATGACTATTTTCTGCTGTGCACTTGTGATGGCCGACCCACCGCCGACCGGAAGCCAATCGACCTTGTGTCTGTTGAAGAAGGGCCAGGGAGGAACGACTAGCAAGAACGTAAGGCCCGTGCCGCCGAGGCCTATCTTGAGGGCTAAAGCAATGTCCTGTAGGATGAAACCGATGATGAATGACGCGACCTAAGCGGTGATGACGACAGCGGTCAGCAACAGCGTCGTGGAAAAAGACTCCCCCTTCGCGCACGGTCGATCAAGCGGATGGTGATATCATACCCCGACTGCTGAGAGCGCAACGGTCGCAAGTATCTCGGCTAGCTTCTGGCCCTCAAAGTCCTTTTAAGTTATAATCCGTTAGTCGGGTCCTCGCCTTGCCTGGGGATAAAAGGAAGTAAACAGATGCGACTAACGATTTGTCCGTCGACCAGGTCCCTGACTTGGTCCAATATCTGTTCCGCCATTGTAGGGGAATTGGATGAGAGCCCGAGCGTGCGGCAATGCGAAACCGGGAAGAGGTAGAAAGGCTTCTGGTACGTTAAGGAGGCCGGTAGAAGTTGACTGATTTATTGTTGTCGCTAGTGAACTTATTACGAAAGAAAGGTTGCGCTTGGAAGTGACCAGATAATCCACTTTCGGGGATAAACTCCTCCGGAGTCAGGGATCGTTTATCCAAATTCAGGCGCTCGGCGTGTCTCCTGAGCTACGATAAGGTCACACAGTAACCGGCCACTGCATTTCGGTCTAGATCTGGCATCAATGGGAATTTCGTATGTAGTTAAATAACAAGAATTAGACGATTCGTTGAACACCTAGCTGTTTCAGGTTAGCGTCATTGCCGCCGTACGCGGAGAAGCCTGTCAATATGGTATGAGGATAGAGAGCGAAAGTGTCTAGAGTAGCTCTTAGCTGTCCAAGGGCTGCCACCGTCGCTTGCCAGATGACGGCCAACCGGCATGATAACATCCTCCGTATGAGGCTTCGAAGGCACTTTGTAGCCGTGATGCATCGTCAGATACCTACTCTGCGCCTAGTATTTTCACATGCCAATTCTACATACCTGCATATATAGTACTACTTAAATCCTCCCGCCCTGTACAGGTTCTGCAGAATATCCTCCCTGCCATCTCGCATAGCACGAAATCTGGACTGGATGGGAATGTTTGGATTTTGAGACGTCTACCTTTCTTTTATGAGATATCCCTCTATCACATCACGTAAGTCAGCCCACTTTCCAGACGTTTGCTGCCATTCAGAAATCATCGTCCTTAAACAGTTAAGAGATCCACCCGCTAAGGCAAATACCATATTTTCTCTCGAAATTGATCCAAAGCTAATCGCGGCTTCTAGTCATATAAAGCCTAGCTTTGCAGTAAATTACACCTATCCACGGCTTTTAGCCGTCTATAGCCTAGTTACTGTTAATAGCGAATATTAAACTTTAACTTTCGTTACGGGCTGCTATACGTAGTAATAATAGATTATATATATATATATATATTTTAAGCCTATTTAATATATAATATTTAACGTAACTTAAAATATAGGTTTTTTCCTATTACCGTATATAATTATAACATCCCTTAACTTTAAGTTAGCGAATTTTACGTTTTATTACCGTTCCGGATTACGACTAAATGTATTTAAAAATTATAGTACTAAGCGTATAGTCTTACTAAGTATATTCAATACTTTTATTTTTAAAAATTTTAAAGTTTTAATATAGATATATTTAATTTTATTTAAAATTTATTTAATACGACCGAAAAATAATATATTAAATCTTTTAACGAGTATTATTAGTTTACGTTTAATATAAATGATTTTATAATTTAAGCTTATATAACCTAGTTCTCGGATATATAAGATAATAACTTCTATATAATTTTAATAATATACGATAAATTAGACATATATTATTACATAGTTATATATATCTAATATATAACTACTTATACTACGTAATAGAATCTAAATTATCTATTAATATTTCTTATTATTTCTACGTTAATAATTTTAATTCTTACGTAATTCCTAATAAATAATAACTATTACCCGAATTAAAATTAATCTTTTTATTATTTTATTATTCACGTATATGTAGGGAAGTAATACGATAAAAAATATAAAATATAAATTACTTTTAACGATAAACTTAATACTCGTAATTATATTTATAAAAGAAAAATTTAAATATATACGATAAATTTACGGTTATATCATTAAGTATTCCGATAACCCTATTATTTAACTGAAGTTTTTCAATATTTTATAAGTTATAAAAAAACCACTTATTAAAACATAGTATTTAATAACCTTTACGATATAATTATTATTAAAATATTAAAAATAATTCGATAAACTTTTTAATTAACAATTTAAAATCGCTTATAACTATATAATTTAACTTAATAAAAAATTAATAAACTTTAACAAATTCTATTTATACGGAAAAATACCGGCGTAACTAAATTTTCTAGAAAATTTATTAAAATAAACGTTTATATTAATAAATAAATTAAAGTTTTAAAGTTTTTTAATATTAAAACATATTCCGATTAAGTTAACTTGTAAATAGAAAAATACATCAGCCTATCCGTTAAGAAACTTAAGGCTATTAATTTAAAATACGAATTAAAGTAATACAATCTAATCTATCCGATTTTATAAGTAAAGATAACGGTATAATTCGTACCTTTATATTTTTTTAAAAAAGGTAAAAAAAATTCAGCGTTAATTAAAACGTAACAAACGTTACGTACGATTAAACTACTAAAAACAACGTTATAAATTTTTATAAAATTCGCGTAATTAACGTTAAATTATTTTAACTTAACGTTAAAAAAATATAACGAATCGATTATTTTTTATAATGAAAAATAAATATTTCACTATAACGTATATTTTTAAATTAAACGGGTAAAAAAATAAGCTAATATAATTAACCGAAAATTCGTTAGTTTTAAAAAAGCTTAAACTTTATTCCGTAATAGTTACGATAATAAAAAATACGAATAACTAAACTTAAGCTTTTAATTTAAAATAATTTACAAGGCCTTTATTAAGCTATTAAGCGAAAATAACTTTATTACGAAAAAAATCGACTTTACGATATTAATAACTAGGAAATATAAAAAACCGCCTTTAACTTATTTTAATAGTAATTAATTATTAAAACAATAATTTAATAAAACTTATTTATATTAATAAAGTTATATAAATCGTTATTATTATTAATAACGTTAAAATATTTTATATTACTAGTTATTACTTTTATAAAAGGTAAGAATATATTTAAAACTTAAAAGTATTTATATTAAGTTTAAATTATTAATTAATAAATAAATAAATAACTTAATTATAATTTTATAAATAGTATTTTAAAAAGTTAACTTTTTATTATATTGTTTAATTTAAACGTTTAATTTATCGTTTTAATAAAATCGAAAAACTTATGAACGTTAGTTAGTAGATTTCTACTTTTTAATATTATTAAAAATAAAAACTAAAAGGGCGTTATAAGCTAGAAATTATAAATAAAAGAAACGTTTCGTAATTATTTAATTGACATTATTATAACGGCTAGGCTAGTTAACTAAC
This sequence comes from Monosporascus sp. CRB-8-3, assembly GCA_004155055.1. Lineage (NCBI taxonomy): Eukaryota > Fungi > Ascomycota > Sordariomycetes > Xylariales > Monosporascus > Monosporascus sp. CRB-8-3. Next base: position 98,825 of record QJNZ01000266.1, on the reverse strand, counting down.
TATTAAACCAAGTCGTACGGTTTATATTAACAGCTATATTACGGGAATTTAAGTAACGAAAATAACTTAATTACGTTTAGTAATATTAAGGGTATTTTAAGTAATTAAGTTATATTACAAACTGGTATTATTTAATTATAAAATAATAAACGTATATATTTTTCTTAATTTATTAACTTACTTTTCGTAAACTGGTAATTTAATTTACTGACTTACTTTTCGTAAGCTAGTAATCCAACTTATTAACTTATTTTTCGTAAGCTAGTAATCCAGTTACGTAACCTGACCGATTTAAATCCTGTTTCGGTCTATTGGGACCGTTTCTAAGGTCTCCCCTCCGTTAAATCATAATATAATCTTCCCTTTCCCAGGATCCTTATTCTTAAGGATCTTCTTTCCTTATAAATCCTTAATTTTATTATATTAAGTCGTATTATTAAGGGTCGTTCGCGCAAAATAAAGTAACGTTATACCTTAGCTAATTTAATTAATTTCGAAAGTTTCGAAACGATACCGTATTCTTTTTACTTTTTTAAAAAGCTCGGTTATTAAATAATAACAAAGGTTTCCCGTTATAAAGAATACGTTCGTTACGGCCGTTTTTATAATAAAACCGGTATTCCTGTAATAATAATTAATCGTTACGTTACCGAGGCTTGTTATTTAAAAAAAAAAACTTACCGCAGAATAATCTTTTATTAAATCCCTAACCCGTCTTTCTCGTATACGTAAATAGCATTAACTATATCAGACTCGGGGTACGAAACTTGTAAATCGCGTTTTGTAATTCTTAAATAAGTAGGACAGGTTTAATCGTTAAAAGTCGGAGTCGGCAATAACTGTTTAAGCCTTTAATAATGCCGACGTTATTAACTGGGAGGTTATCGACAAAAATCTTCCTTTTTTAAATAACGTAAATTAGGATATACTTATTATTAATTCCGCTATTATTAATAAAAACTTTTTAACAAACGTTAAGCGCTAATAAGATTTTTTGCTAATTTTTAAATGTTTTCGGAATCCGGGTAATTTTTCTATTTAATTAAATATTAGGTAAATCCTTTTTCTTTTCGTATGTTAAGTATTTTTTTAACTTCGTATGTTTTTCCTTTTTCTTTTGTTTTTATATCGTCTTATATTGGCCCAATGGCTCAGTGGTCGCGAGCCTAGGTGTCTTTTTTAATTGCGACAGGCTTAGGCACCCTGTTTCGGTTGATCTTAAGAGATAATTGGTTCAAATCCAGCTTGGGCTACCGTTCCTTTAGGTGCTCTCGCTAGTCTAAAGGAGCTAGACCAATTGGGGCTTCGGCTCCGCCACCGTGTCGGCGACAATTAAGGGGTGGCTGGGAGCTTTAGAACCAGTTACGATTAGGGGCGTTAGGAACTAATCAATTAATCGGGTATATTTATCGTCAGTTACCGTATTACATAACCCGTATTGCATTTTTCCGGCCCTTGGCTAAAAAAGGACGGTTTTTAAAGGGGTGCTCCCCGGTTGCGTTTGTGCAAAACTATTTATGTACATATATATAATAAACGGATCAGCTTGTATATAGCTAGATATTATAATGGCACTTTACCTTACATATCGTCTTATATTATACGTACTTTGATAATATCTATTATTAATTCGAATAAGGAAATATAAAAAACTGGATAAAGTTTAACCTTAAGTAATAACTCTAGTTAGTAATTATTTTCTGAAATTTTCTTAATAACCTTATATAAACCATTATATTTAAAATCGAATTTTTAATTTAAACGTTTAGTTTTAATATTTTTAGTAATTAGATAAATTATCTTTCCCTTTAAAAAAGTTAATCCTTTTAACCTTTTTTAATTGTAATATCTGTTTATTTAATTACGTATAAATTCGAATTTTATTTTTATCTTTTAATATAACTACTTAAATTATTTTAAGGTAAAAATTACTTTAACATTAATTAATCCTCCTTTTCGTATTTCTTTATAAACTTCTAAGATAAAATCGAAATTAATAATTACTAAAATTATTTTGATATTATTATAATAACTGGTATTATAAGCTAATTACACGATAAGTAATTTTTCAACCCAGTTATTCTATTTATAGTTAATATAATATCGTAAGTATATTTCTAGCATTTAATTAGTTCTTTCCGTTTATTTATTTATTTATAATTTAAAAACGCTTAATAATTTATAATTTAAACCGAATTATATTATTAAGCTTTACTAGAACTATAAAATAAAAGTCGTACCTTTATTTAAAATAATTTCTGCTAGTAATTTATATATGCTATATATATATTAAAAAAAATACATGTTATTTATTCGGCATCTATATTTTCGTTATAAAGTAAAAAATAAGAAAATTTTGTAAATTAATTAATATTTATAATAATGTTATTATAATATATACTCGTAATTAAATCTTTTAATAAAAAAAGTTTCGTAATAAAATTAAATATAACTAAATCCTATAATTACTTAATAACTAGTAATAGTTATAACTTTCCGTATAATTTATATCGTTTAGCCTTTACCTTAACGTAAATATTACATTATTATATAATTTTTTATACCGTTAATTTTATTTTAAGGAAATAATATGTTTGTTATAAGCGTTTTAAGGTTTTATAAATCCCTAGATATCTATATAGTTAATACTTATATATCTTTCGTATTAAATTTTCTTAGTATTTTTTTAATACGTAAATTTTATCTATTTTTTAATTTTTAGGTAAATTATTATAATATTGTTATATTTCTTTATGCATATTTAATATAAACATTGTAATAATGTTAATATATCGTTATTATAAATATTCTTTTAACGTCTAGTTAAATACGGTTTGTTATATTTTTATCTTAAAATCCTTTAAATCTAATCGTTTGCTAAAGGTATTTACTTTATTATTTTCTAATCCCTTATAATAGATAATAATATAATCGAATTCTAAAAGGTATTTTACGTAACGTAATTATCGCCTAACTAATTTTTTAATAGTTATAAAATAAAAAATGTTTTTATAATTTATATATACCTTTACCATCACCGTGAAAACCATTGATAGTTGCCGTGTTCGAAGATACTGGGTAAAGTATCTATCGTGTTAATTATTGGTGTAATTACTTCGTGTCTTTGGCTCAGCCTGGATAATACGGCTTGAACCCAACGACCTTGCATACTTATAAATCGTTATTTATTTATTAAAATCGTACTTTAAAATTTATAATAACACGTTATATTCTTTTATTATATCCTTTATTCTAAATATATCTTATTACTTTTAAATAATAAAATTTCTATCGTGTCCTTATACTTATATTTATTATCTTTATTAATCGAATATTAAAATTTCGTATCGTTTATATTTTATTTCATACCGGGAAATAAACAAAAACTTACTTAATTAATTTTATAATTAATTAAAAAATTATATTAATATAACCATAATTTTGCTAGGATTATATTATATCCGTTTAATAAAATAATATCGAAATTAATAATCTATCTTTTTCCTTTAACAAAAATTTTAAAATAATTAATTTTACGTTTAACTTATTTATCGTTATAAACGAATTTTTAACTTTCGGCATTTTCGTCCTTTTAAAAATAACTTTTTTTCTTTCATAATAACTTTAATTAATTTATTATTTTTAAACTAATATAATTCGCAGTTATTATTCCGCAATCTATTATTACGGTATATTAATTTTTCTTAATTCGTACTTGTATAATAATAACATTATCGCCAGTAGCTCTAATTATTATAAATAAAAATTTTTTAAAATATTATAATTTAACTTTTTTTCCTTCGCCTACCTACGGTTCCTTTATAAGTAACGTTATTCTTTTAAAGTCTGTAAAAATTCTTGTAACATTTTCTCGTTCCGGTTATTTTATACTTAAAATTTTTTTAATTACTTTTCTATTCGTATTATTTATTTTTATAATTATTTACATTATTATCGTATATCCGGTTATTTATAAATTTACCCCGTAAAGGTTTCGATTATCCTTTCGTTTAATAATATTATTTACGAATTATCGTTTTCTCTTTAATTATTATATTTTTTCTCGTTTTCCGAATTCTATTAACTTTATTTAAAAAATTTTTTAATTTTTTTTAATTACCTTCTTATTCTCTAAATTTATAATAAAAACCAATTAAATACCTAAATTAATAATAACTCGTTAACAATATTTTTCCACCGTTCTTTAAATTTTTTTTTTTTTCCGTTTAATAATTATATTATTCGAAATAACAAAAAAAGTTTTTTTATAAATATAACTTTTCTAATAACTAACTTTACAGCATTACCTATTAACTAATCTCGTCCTTTTCTGCAAATAACCGTAAATACCGGTACTATTATTAATTATTCTTATTAATTTTTTATTATTATTTAAAATTAAACTTTTTTTAATATATTCGGGTTATACGTTAATAAATTATTTCTTTTTATTTTTCATAAAATTAATATCTAGGTTTATTATAATAAACAGCATAAATTTTCGTATATCGTTTTAATTCTCCCGGGTATAAATTTTTTTTCTATTCGTAATATTTCCGTAATTACTTTTATAAAACTAGTTAATTCTATTCTTATCGTTATTTCCTTCATTAAAACTATATAAATAATTTTTTTTCAATAAAGGTTTTCCATTTTAAATAATCCTCGTACCATTACGTTACCGTATACCGTGGCCGGATTATGTTAATTAATTTCTTATTATTTTTTTTATCGTTTTATTATTATTATTTTTCGGATACGGGATTTCAATTATTTTATCGAAACTTTTTAAACGCCTTATACTAAAAGGCTTTATATCCCATCTTACCATAGTTATAACATTTAAACTGGGGTTAATTTCGTTACTAAATTATTCTAATTTTTATAAAACCTATTTAAATCCCGTAGAAAATAAAAAATATAATACGTCCGTTTCCTTAATTAAATTTATTAAATTTATATCGTACAATATACTAATCTTTTTTTTCTTATCATCTTTCGAACTGTTAATTATCGATCTTTACCGCTTTAATAATATATTTACTTAAAAAATTAATCGTTCTAACTTAATTACTTTATTCTTAATATCGTTCTTTAATCCCTTATAAAACATATTAATTAAAATATTATCCTTTTCGTTTACCTATCTTACCTTAACTATTAAATTTCGGAATTCCATTACGTACTTAAACGTTAATCCTTTTTATCGTAATTATAAAATCTTTTAAACAGTAATACGTTTCTTATCGGGGTTATCGAAATTAACCTTTAATTTTTCCTCGAAATTGAAATAATTAACGAAAAATTCCTTAATAAATGTTTTTATATTATTCTTTACATTCTTTAAGTAATCCCTTATAATTAGTTCAAACCAGTTAAATACGTTTTCAGTAAGAAACGCCGTAATAATAAAGATCTTATCTTTAAGGTTGTTAAAAGCTAAGAACTATAAATATACTCGCGCTTAAGTAAAAAAACTTTAGATATTAATTTTTTTATTATAAAGTTAAAGTTTCTTAATCTTAATTTTTAAAATGTTAAAAAAATTTTAGCCGATTTTTTAAGTTATAAAACTTTTACCTCCAGTTTCTTAAATTTATCCTGAAATTATTAACTAACGGTAATTTTTTTAATGCTAAAAATTATATTAACGATTCGAATAATTACTAAAAGTTTAATAATACTATTAAATAAAAGCTTATAACGTATAACAACTAAACTAGTTAATTAATTATTAATCTAAATCGTACGGTTTATATTAACAGTTATATTACGGAAATCTAAGTAATAAAAATAATTTAATTACGTTTAATAATACTAAAAATAATTTAAGTAATTAAATTATATTACAAACTAATATTATTTAATTATAAAATAATAAGCATATATATTTTTTTTAACTTATTAGCTTACTTTTTGTAAACTGATAATTTAATTTACTGGTTTACTTTTCGTAAACTGGTAATTTAACTTACTGGCTTACTTCTTATAAGCTAGTAATCCAGTTACGTGACCTAACCCACTTAGGTCCTGTTTCGGTCCATTAAAACCGTTTCCGAGGTCTCCCCTCCGTTAGGTCGTAACAATTATTAACTAGGTTTATAATAATTTTATCGCCGAATTTCGAATTAAAAATAGTAAAAAGGTTACATATAAAAAATAACCGGATAAAAAATAAGATTATAATGTTAATAATAATTAAAATAACAAGCTTTTATAAATTAAAAAGGATAAATTATAATTGTTTTAATTATAGCGAATATAATTATAAATATAAGAATTACTCGAAGATAAAAAACGGCGATAAGAATGATATATAAAATTAAAATCAGGTTTATTAAAGCAAAGTTTATTTAATTTTTTAAAAGCTTAAATAATTAATATAACTAGATTTTTGAAAAAAATATTAAGACGGGGGTTTAAAGGCTTAAAAGCACCGGCTAGATTTAAATAACTTTAATAGTAATATAAAAATCCCTTTAATTATACTAGGGTAATAAGATATATATAATAGTTAAAGGAATTAAATATAAGAGGTTTTTAAGATAACGGAAAAGTAGGCGAGATATCTTTATTATTTATATATATAAATATATATATATATATAGTTTAATCTTAATTACTTTTATACTTTTCTTATAACTTAAATTAATTAAAATAATAACGATAACTGGAATTAAAACGCGTATATATATATATATATATATATATATATTAATTATTTTAAATATTTTAAGTAATAATAAATAATTCAATTTAATTATATATATTTAAATAAGTATATTTATTATAGTAATATATGATTATACTCGTTTTTAAAGAGAATTAAATATAATAACTATATTAAATAATAATAATAATAATAATAATATATAGAACTTTATATAACATATAAAATAAAGATTAATATAAGTTTATACTATATTTTATTTTTATAAGTAATATATAAATAGTAAAAACTTATTTATAATACGTTTTTTAATAATATAGGCGAATATATTTTTATTTAAAAAATTTAAAAATTTTAATATTATATATTTAATATAAAATACTTTTAATATATATACTAATTATTCTCCTTAAAGAAGACGTACTCGTATAACTACATTAACTAAATTAATAAATTATGCTATTTCGGTTATTAAGCTTTACTAAAACCTAATCTTTTTACAAACTGCTTAATCCTGCTTTTATTAATAACGATTTTTAACGGAATTCTAAATGTTTTTTGTAATCCGGAATAGCCGGATAAATTATTATTTATAATCCTTTTTATATTAAATTAAAAATTAAATTTCGAAGTTTTAATTTTTTTATTATTTATTTTAAATTTTCTCAAAACTTGCTTTATACGGTCGATATTTTTTATTATAAAGTCGTTTAACTTTTAATTATTTTTATTTTTATAAATTAAATCGTATTCGAAAATTAAAAATAATATTTAATTTTTTTAAAGAAAAATCGGTTAAATCGACTAACGTACCACACATATAAGCGAGAGATACATATAAGCGAGCCGCTTTTTGGCACTCCGTAATAACAGATTTAAATAACTTAATAATAACATATCACATTAATTTAAATTAATCGGATTTTTTTTAGCTAGATATATCTACAACTTTTTTATAAATACGCGTATTATATCCGGGCTTATTACAAACGTTACATTTCCGTTTTTTCGTCTTAACCTTTTTACAATAACCCTCCCCCAGTTGCTATTAGCTGTATTTTTTTACCATCCCTTTCTTTTTAAGCCAAAAAAGTTTATCCTTTTTATATAGTAAATGTTCCTCCTTTTTAAAAACGTTTATTTTTAATTTTACGACGTTTACTTAAAATGTAATTTATTTTGCGTAATTAAACGTTTTTTTCCCGAAAAAAAACGGTTTTATATAATAATAACATATAACCTTTTATTACAAAATTAACCGACTTAAATATCCTTATTAACGAATTATCCTAACAATTTTTAATTTTCCTTTATAAATAATATCTTTATTTTATTACTTTACGGATATTTTTAAGGGTTTTCGTAAACGGGAAAATAAGACCGGCAAAAATTAACGGGGAAATAGTTAGCGTAAATATAACTAAAGGAATTTCGAATTCGGAAAGGATGTTATTGAAATCGAATAAAATAAGGCCAACTTTCGCAAATTCAAATTTAATATTATCGGACGTTATAGCAGTTTAAAATACGTCGTAAAAGCCGGCCAAAAAATTTTCTTTAGTAATATAAATATAATAACGTCGCATTAAATCTTTAATATACCGCGAATAAATACGTTTTAAAATAAAAAAATAAAATATATTAAAAAGTTAAAACCGGTATAAAAAATACGCGAGTATACAAAACGTAATAATGCCGTAACTGGCGTAATATTTTTCGAATTTTATCGAATAATAACTTTCGTAACCGTCGAGGATAAAAAAACGTTTCGAACTTTTCGTATACGTCCGAATATATTTATTAAAATATTAGATTTATTTTAAACCTAATTTATTTATTAGTTAGTTATTATTACTTAATACGATTTTCTAATTAGCTGTTAATAATAAATTATTACAGTATTAAAACTTAAAATAATTTTTCTTTGTTATAATAACAAATAATAATATAACTTAACTTTAAAAATTAATAACTTAAATAATTATAATTTATTATTTATTCTCTTATTAAACTTATTTAAATTTTTTACGTTTTTCGATATTAGTAATTATTATACCCGTTACTATAAAAAACTTTATTAAAAATTTAATTTTATCGAAGTTGTAAATATCCTTTTTTATAATACCGTATTTCGCAATTATAACCCGAACAAATTCGAATTATTTACAAAATGTTTTTAAATTTTCGGATAAGATCCGTTAATAATTAATTTTTTAATTTAAACGTATTTGGAATTTTTTTTTGCCGTTTAATAAAGTTTAACGCTTAGTTAACTTTAACGCGTTCCGTAACGTACTAGGTTAATAATATATTAGCTATATTTTTAATATATTAAAACCGGATAAAAAACGTTTACGTATTTAAGTTAAGGATTCGGTTAACAATCGATTTTTTTTCGGTCGGCGTTAATTTTTATAAAGGAGGGATAATATCGATTCGGGCGTATTTACCGTTAAAACGGTATATTAAAGTAAAATATGGAACTTTATAAATAAAACTAAGCTTTTTATAGTTAATTTTCGGGTTTCGTTTTTTAACTTAAATAGTTAAGTTTATTTTCGTTTTTTTATAAGGCGTTTTATAACGGTAATATTAAAAAATAAACGATTAAAGATAGATAATTAAAATGGCGAAAAAAGTCTTTCGCTTATATATATCTCTCGCTTATATATGTAATACGTTAAAGTATTAATATTTTTTATTCGTTTTAAAATTTTATAAAATTTAGAAATTTTTAATAAGACATTTTTCGTAAAAATTTTATAATTACAGAATACGAGTACTTTATAATAGGAATTGCCTAGTATATTTTAGTTATTTTAATTAATAGGGATTCGAAAAGCTATAAAATCGATCGAAATTAAAAGTAACTAATTTAGAGTTTTTAACTCTTCTTTCTAGCTAATATTTAACATTTTTAATTATAGAACTAGTAAAAAGTTATAAAGTAATTATCTTATACGAATTTAAGATTTATCGCAAAAAAAAACTTAATATTTTTTAAATTATTACCTTTTAAAAAATTCCCTTTATCGAATTAATTAAAAGATATAAAGTTTATTAAAGTTAAAACTTATCGGCATTATATAACAGTCGGTTTCGAGATAAGGTTTTTCGTAACTAAAACGTATAATTTATCGTATTCGTAAAAATTACTAATAATTACTATATTTAAAAATATAAGGTAAAGTATTTAACATATTATGTAATATGTTAGGGTTAGAGCTATATAGCTGTTACCAGCTGCAGCTAGTTCTAACTTCTTTTAGCTGTTTCTAGTTACGTTATTAAGTGGGTCGGCGATGGTCTATATAATGCCGACCTATTAACCTTTATATATAATCTTCCATAATATCAAGGAACGCCCGGCATCCTTCCCAAGCTTCTAATTAAGAGGTTCTTGCATGCATACAGCTTTGATAAGCCCTGTCCTAATTTAATAAGCGAGTCGCTTATATAAGTAAATCGCTCGTTTATTACGTAACTGTCTTTATATTAATTTAAATTATTATAAAATAACTATTTTTTAATCGATTTAAAAATAGTTTTTATTATAATGTTATTCTTTATTTATAATTTAATATAAATTATTAAAACTAGATTTTAATACGTTAAAATTTAATTATTTTGAATTAAGATTAAAATTTATATTTTTATATAAAAATATTAAATATATTCGGATAGTTATAAAGGTTATATTAAATTATTACCTAATATATAATTACTTAAAATCGCAAAATTACCCCTTTAATATTTATTAAAATATAGCTTGATTTATATTTTTAAGCTTTAAATCGGACCTACTTTTTCATATCTTTAAAATATAATTATTTATTCAAAAAATATACCGTTTAATATAATATTTAAAAAGCCGTAACGTATTATATAAGCGAGCTGTATATATATAAGGTCGTTAGGTTTAAGTCGTATTATTTAGGCTAAGCTAAAGATATATATTAATTATATTATTAATTAATACGATAAATACTGTATTTAATATTTTCGAATACGGTAATTATTAATAATTTTTACGGTAATAATAAATTATACGTTTCGGTTACGAAAAGCCTTATTTTAAAGCCGATTGTTAAGTTCCCGTAAATACGTAATTTCTCGATTAATATCGGTTAGAAAGTTTATTTGCGTAATACCGATAAGTTTCGACCTTGATAAACCTTATACCCTTTAGTTTTACGATTTAGTCAGGGGAATGTCCTAGAATACAGATAATAACTTAAAAAATATTAAGCTTTTCGCGGTAAACTTTAAGTCCGTATAAGATGGTTGCTTTACGACTTTTTGCTAGTTTTACGACTTTAACCTTAATTAATCTTATAATATGCCAGGTAATTTTTATTACAAGATACCGGTGTTCCGTAATTATAAAATTTTTACAGAAAACGTTTTTCTTAAGATCCTTAAATTTAATAAAATTTTAAAACGAATTAAAAATATCGATATTTCTGTTAATTTAACCCATTTTTTTTAAAAAAATCGGATTTTATTTTTAATTTTCGGATACGATTTAATTTATATAAATAAAAGCAATTAAAAATTAAACGATTTTATAATAAAAAATATCGATTATATAATGGAATTATTAAAAAAGCTGGATATAAGCAGTAAAAAGTTTAAAAATTTCGAAATTTAACTTTTTGTTCGATATAAGTTGGAGAATTACGAATAATAATTTATCCGGTTGCTTCGGATTACGAAAACTATCCAGAATTCGGTTAAGAATGATCGTCGATAGGGGCTTATATAACAGGGCAGTTTAAAATCACCTTGGAATAAGACGCCTATAAGAAGGTTAAGGCTTGGTAAAGCTTAGCAACCAATATTATAATCTATTTATTTGTTTAATTTGGTTCTACGGTTACGTCTCCTCTAGGGAGAGAGCTGTATATATAAGCAAGATATTTTTTTTAATACGTTACGATAGTAAATTTAAATTAAATAATTATAATATATTAAATTAAATTAAATTAATCGGATTTTTTATCGTTAAATACCTTTATATTTTCCTTATAAGTACGTATATTATGTTCGGGCTTACCGTAAATATTATATTTCCGTTTTTTTGCTTAAACCTTTTTATAACGATTTTTTTCGGCCGTTATTAGTTATACTTGTTTAATTTTTTTTTTCGTAGTTATAAAAGCTTGTATTTTTTTTACAATAAGTGTCCCTTTTTTTTTAAAGACGTTTGTTTTTAGTTTTTCGGCGTTTATTAAGGACGTAGTTCGTTTTACGAAAGTAGTTATTTTTTTCCCGAAAAAAAGCGATTTCGTATAAAAATAATAGGTTATATTTTATTAAAAGATTAACCGATTTAAATATCTTTGTCGGCGAGCTACCCTAGTAATTTTTAATTTTCTTTTGTAAATAACGTCTCTGTCGAATTACTTTAATAATATTTTTAGGAATTTTTGTAAATAGGAAAATAACGAAATTAATAAAGATAAATAAAAAGATGGTCGGTATAGGTATAATTAAAACTTTTAGCTTAAAAAGGATATAATTAGGATTAAATGGAATAAGTTCCGTTTTTACGAATCCGGATTTAATATTATCGGTCGTTATAATAGCTTTAAACGTATTGTAAAAGCCGGCTATAAAATTTTTTTTAGTAATATAAATAACGTAACGTTATATAAAATTTTCGATATATAATAAATAAATACGTTTTAATACGAAAAAACAAAATACGTTTAAATGCTAAAATTAATAAGAAAAATAAATAGGTACATAAAATATAATAATATTATTAATTTTGTAGTAATTTTTAAATTCGATTAAATAATAATTTTCGTAACCGTTAAAATTAAAAAAATATTTCGAATTTTTAATATATGTTTTAATATATTTATCTAAATATTGAATTTATTTTAAATTTAATTTATTTATCGTTTAACCGTTTTCGTTTATAGCAATTTTTTAGTCGGGTAAAAGTAAGTTATCGGCAAATTAACGAAAAAAGTAATTTTTTCCGACAAACATAATAAATAAAGATAGAGCTTAACCTTAAAAGTTAATAGCTTATATTATCGTAAATTATTTTTTATTTTTTTTATTACGTTTATTTAAGTTTTTTACGTTTTTCGGTATTTGTAATTATTATACCTTTTATTATAAGAAAATTTATTAAAAATTTTATTTTATCGAAATTATAAATATTTTTTTCTGTAATGCCGTATTTTGCGATTATAATCCGAATAAATTTAAATTATTTACGAAATATTTTTAAATTTTCGTATAAAATCCGTTAATAATTTATTTTTCGATTTAAACGCGTTTTAAATTTATATTACCGTTTAATAAAATTAAATATTTAATTAATTTTAACGCGTTTTATAACGTATTACGTAAATAATAAATACGTTATATTTTTAATATATTAACGCCGGACGGGAAATATTTACGTATTTAAGTTAAGAATTTATTCGATAATTAATTTTTTTTTAATCGGCGTTAATTTTCGTAAATTAGGGACGATATCGGGTTAAGCGTATTTACCGTTAATTCGCGTTTTTAAGGTAATAAATAAAATATTATAAATAAAATTAAACATTTTATAACTAAACTTTTCTCCTTAAAGGAGACGTAACCGTAAAACCAAATTAAACAAATAGATAAATTATGCTATCGGTTACTAAGCTTTACTAAACCCTAACCTTCTTATAGGTAATTTCAAACTGCCTAATTATACCCCTATTAACGACCATTCTTAACGGAATTTTAAACGGTTTTCGCAATCCGGAATAGCCGGATAAATTATTACTCGTAATCCTCCAGTTTATATCGATTTAAAAGTTAAATTTCGACGTTTTCAAACTTATTATTATTATTCTTTAATTTTACCAGCAATTTTTTTATAAGCCGGATATTTTTTAATATAAATTTACGTAAAAATCGATTATTTCTGTCGTTTTAAATTAAATTATATCCAAAAATTAAAAGCAAAACCCTATTTTTTTTGGAAAAATTATTAATATCGATAAAAATATCGATATATTTTATTTAACCGATTATTTTATTTAAATCGGGTAACTTAATTAAAACCGTTTCTATTAAGATTCCGGAGGTACGGAATACTAGAACTTTATATTCGGACTTAACCGGCATATTTTAGTTATTTTAAGTAATAAGGGTTTAAAAACCTTTAAAATTAATTAAAATTAAAAAAGGTAGCTGGTTTAAAGTTCCTAACCCTTTTTTCTAGCTAATATCTAATACTTTTAATCGTAAAACTAATAAAAGGTTATAAAGCAGCCATCTTATACGGATTTAAGGTTTATTGCAAAAAGCTTAATATCTTTTAAATTATAATTTAAGATTTCTTTTACTAAATCAGCTAGAAAGTTAAAGGTTTATTAGGGTTAAAACTTATCGGCATTACGTAATAATCGGTTTCGGAATAAGGTTTTTCGCAACCGAAATATAATTTATCGTTACCGTAAAAACTATTAATAATTATTATATTCGAAAATATTAGGTAAAATATTTATCGTATTAATTATTAATATAATTACTTCGTATTTTTAACTTAACCTAGATAATACGGTTTAAACTTAACAACCTTATATAACTAAACTTTAAATTTCGTTTTTATAAGTGGTTTTATATTATAGTTATTAAAAAAAATTAAAGTTAAAAAGTTAAAATAATAAAAAAAGTATATAGTTTGTTAATATATATATAATTCGTTTATATAATACGTTATATAAAATATAAACGATTTTTATAACGTATTAGTTATTTTAGTTAAGGTTTTAATATAATATTTAATAATATAAAATATATTAATAAAATTATTAAATCCGGTCAAATTCGGATATAAATTTATTAATTTATATAAAGTTATATTTTTCTCCTTAGAGGAAACGTAACCGTGGAACAAAATTAAACAAATGGATAGATTATAGTATTGGTTGCTAAGCTTTACCAAGCCCTAACCTTCTTATAAACTGCCCTATTATGCCCCTATCGACGACCATTCTTAACCGAATTTTGGACGGTTTTCGCAATCCGGAGTAGCCGGATAAATTATCGCTTATAATTTTTTTCGTATCGAACTAAAAGTTAAATTTCGAAATTTTTAAACTTTTTATTATTTATATTTAATTTTCCTAATAGTTCCTTTATACGGTCGATATTTTCCATTATAAGGTCGTTTAACTTTTAATTATTTTTACTTATATAAATTAAATTATATCCGAAAATTAAAAGTAAAATCCGATTTTTTTAAAAAAAATCGATTAAATCGACGGAAATATCGATATTTTTAATTTATTTTAAAGTTTTATTAAATTTAGGAATTTTAAGAAAAACGTTTTCCGTAAAGACTTTATAATTACGGAATACCGGTATTTTGTAATAGGAATTGCCCGGTATGTTTTAACTATTTTAATTAATAGGGATTCGAAAAGGTGTCGTAAAATCGATTAAGGTTAAAATCGTAGGACTAATAAAGGGTTACAAAGCAGCTATTTTATACGGACTTAAGGTTTACCGTAAAAAGCTTAATATTTCCTAAGTTATTATTTGCATTTTAAAAGATTCCCTTTACCGAACCAGTTAAAGAGTATAAGGTTTATCAGGGTCGAAGCTTATCGGCATTACGTAATCGGTTTCGGGATAAGGCTTTTCGTAACCGAAATGTATAATTTATTATTACCGTAAAAACTATTAATAATTACCGTATTCGAAAATATTAGGTAAAATATTTATCGTATTAATTATTAATGTAATTATTTCGTATCTTTAACTTAGCCTGGATAATACGGCTTAAATTTAATAACCTTATATAAAGTTATATTTTAAATAAGTATGTAAAATTATATTAAAATTTAATATATTATCGTAAAGTTATTAGCATTATATTAAATATAAAATTAGTTATATAATAATCGAGTAATTCGCTTATATAAGTAACTCGCTTATATAATACTTTATAAATTGCGTACTTACGGGAACCTAGTAGTTAGCTTCGTAATAAGGCTTTTCGTAACCGAAGCGTATAATTTATTATTACCGTAAAAACTATTAATAATTACCGTATTCGAAAATACTAGGTAATGTATCTATTGTATTAATTATTGGTATAATTATTTCGTATTTTTAACTTAGCCTGGATAATACGGCTTAAATTTAATAACCTTATATATAATACTTTATCGTATTAATTATTAATGTAATTATTTCGTATTTTTAACTTTGCTTAATAATACGGCTTAAATTTAATAACCTTATATATACCTATATATTAATTATATTTAAAAAATTAATTTTAACTTAATATTAAACTTTACGTAATATTATATATTAAATAAATTTATACCTTTAAAGTATAAAAAGTTAAGATAATATTAAAAAAATACTTAAAACTACTTTATATTTCTCCGTATATAGTTATTTATTATTATTAGCAAGTTATACTTTATAGAGTTTTTAAACGGTTATTTAAATGTAAGCTAATTTTATATCAACTACTTGCTTAGAACCTAACGCTTCTATAGTGTTAAGAGTAAGTCCTTATAATACTAGGTGATGCGCTAATAGTTTACAACGCCTTTTCATATTAAGTTAGCGCAAATCCTTACAAAAGTTGTTGTTTTCCGCACATATGCGTATTATATAGGAAATGTTATCAACAGTTTATTCTGTATATTTCAGACAAGTTGGGAACGATTAGGAGCTGGAACGTTGACAATTTGCATGTCAGTTTGATGCGCCTTTAAGACCGCCCCGGTTCTGACTCCATCGATTT
Organism: Monosporascus sp. CRB-8-3; assembly: GCA_004155055.1. NCBI lineage: Eukaryota > Fungi > Ascomycota > Sordariomycetes > Xylariales > Monosporascus > Monosporascus sp. CRB-8-3. Next base: position 82,386 of record QJNZ01000266.1, on the reverse strand, counting down.
GTATTAGGCTCCCACTAGCGTGCCCCGCCTGTACATGGCAGTATGTGAAACCTATGCCTGATAACGTAGTCAAAGTACATATAGGAAGGTACAGTCTTGGCCTACCAGGTACTTTATTCACCCTCCAGCTGTCTTTGTCCTAACCCCAAAAATTTCAACCAAGCTACTTCCTTCGTCCTTTTTCCCGTCTTCACAATCCACATAACCCCAATTGCCGCAAATTTTGCGCATTCAATCATCACAACCAGAAATCACACAGCTTCTTTTCCTTTTCTGGTCCGTTTCCAGATACCGTATTATTGCCCGTTGAAACAGCATCATTCTTTTCGGGGAAAAGGAATTGATCAAGTCTACAAACCTCCCATTCATTTCATAATTGATGCTTCGTGATACGCGAAAGCCGCAGCCACATACCCGTCAATATAACCTCAGCAAGTGACAGTATACCTATATCTCCATAATCGTCTAGCAATCTTGTCGACCTCGGTCCGATACTACCTATCTCCCGCCCCTCTCTTACGGTCATCCGTAATCATAGTTGGGACGGTTTCGGATTTCGACGCCATCGGTTGCCTCTCCGCCTGAAGACTGTCCAACGGTGTCACTCAAGAATCTCCAGCTCTCCTCCGCGGCATCTACCGCTAGGTCGTCACAAACCACCAAGTTGGCGGGCCTCACTAGCATTCAGTTCTCTTTATTTCGCCCGCTTCTCGGCCCTGAATTCTGGGTCTACAGCGGCGTCGATAAGAAGCCCCCATAACTGGACCGTCGCTCCTTGCTGTTTTGACATCCAGCAACTTTTGTATCAGCATCCCTTTCTACCGAGCTCGACCTGGCCTGAATTTGAGTTAGGCTTACCCACGCGCCACACTGAGCTGCTCGTCGGATAATTTCCTGCAGTCGGCGTGCTGCCACGCCTGCTGCTTCTTCTCGGATGATTTCCGACTGGCCGTCTCCGTCCAGCATGCGCGTCCTCCCTTAGTCGTAACGCGGGTGGCTTTTTCCACGTGCCCGTACATTGCATCGATCAAGCCATCAAAAAAGAGTCTCTGCTTGTGACATCCTTTCCTCAGTGCTACTGAGTACTCATAAATAGACAGCCAAACACCAAGATGTCCGATCACGACGAAATCACCTCTAACAGGGGGTACGATACCCCGGTGCCCGAATTGGATGACCACCGCCATCAGATCTCTGCGCAGCGGCCCGACCGCCCGCGCCGTGGAACCGTCGACACTCTATACGGCTCACGCCAGCATTTAGACCACCAAGCTGTCCACCCGCCCATCGAGATTAGGGTCAGAGATTTTGAGGAAGCTATTGTCGACGAGGACGACGGGGCTTTGTCTCCGACCATTTCACACACTCGCCGTCCAACTTTCAATTCTAGTAACGAACGTGATGTCTCTCCACCCAACTCCGTCAAGGCTTTTGCCGAAGCCCGCCTTCGCGAGCGTGCTTTATCAGTTTCAGACCCCCGCGGTGATAAACAGGAAGACCCTCATGGTCTATGTCGTACTTGCTCGACAGATAGCCGCCACAGCATCCGCAGCCACCGTAGTCATCGTACTGCGCGCAGTCGCCCTGCCACGTTCACTGCCGATGACGCGGGAAGTCTGGGGACAAACAAGACCGCTGAAGAGGACGTCTGTTTCCCATTGCAAGATGAGCGAAATCGAGACAGGCTCTATATCGACTTCGACTTCTTGGAGAATTTTGTGGCGTCCGAAAACGCAGCACGCAGAGCCAGTCTCGAAGCCCAGAAGGCCCCTAAGGTATTCACGAACCAGCAGCCCAACCATTCCACCTTGCCCAACAGTTCCTCTATGGTCACGACTAATGGGGACTTCATCGATGTGCCCTCGGGCTCCTCAGTGATTGATGAGAAGTTGCCGCAAAGGATTGACAATGCGCGATCAATCATCGCCGAGAAGGAGCCCGATGATCCCAACCGATTCAGCTTCTTCTCGTCTGCCTGGGAATCCACCATACATGCGGCTGAGTTCGGTGATCTCGTTCTTCCTGGTGAGAGCCTGCGGGGTCTATTTTCATTCCCCGCTGGCGAGCCTGACGGAGTGTGGTGGTTGAATATCAATAGTCCAACTGAGGAGGAGGTTCGTGCTCTCTGCAAGGCCTTCGGTGTACATCCCTTGACGATCGAGGATATCACCACTCAGGAGGCGCGTGAAAAAATTGAGCTCTTCTCGTCCTATTATTTCGCCAGTTTCCGATCATTTAGTGTCGTCCAGGAGGAACATGGCGTGGACTACGAACCCTTCAATATCTACGTGGTTGTGTTCCGAGAGGGTACGCTGAGCTTTAGCTTTGAGCCGAACAGCCATGCCTCCCAGGTCCGAAAGAGAATTGCTATGCTGAAGGACTACGTTGCGCTCAGCAGCGATTGGATTTGCTATGCCTTGATGTAAGTAATTGCCACTCTATGTGGGGTTACTATGGATATCGCTAATAGTACCTTGCTAGCGATAATATTGTTGATTCGTTTGCGAAGCCTATCCACAGGATTGAGCTTGAGACCGAAGGAATCGAGGACTCTGTCTTCGTTGCCCGGGCCCATGACATGCATACATTCCTCCAGAGGATCGGAGCTGTCCGGAAAAACACCCTGGGGCTCATGCGCATCCTTGGCGGCAAGGCTGATGTGCTGAAGGGCTTCACCAAGCGTTGCAACGAAAACTATAAGGTCACCCCTCGGATGGACATTGGAATGTATCTGGGCGACATTCAGGACCATGTTGTGACGATGATGACGAACCTCACGCACTTCGAAAAGATTCTGTCTCGTGCTCATGCCAACTATCTCGCCCAGCTGACCATCGACAGCATCGCTCAAGGGACGAAGACCAACGAAGGATTAACCAAGATTACCTTCCTGGCCTCCATCATCGTTCCACTCAACGTGATCACCGGCTTGTTTGGAATGAACGTCCACGTTCCTTTCCAGGGTGCCGAGGACTCGCTTATTCCGTTCTTCGTCATATTCGCGTCCTTGGTCACCTTTTCGGTGATCGCATTTCTCATTGCGCGGCGGATGAAGTACCTCTAGTACGTATACCTCGGTATCGGGATTATTAGAGGGTTATGATTTTTGTAGAGCGGCTAGATATGGCTTTCCCACTGCCCTGGCCTTAGAAGTGCGTTTGGAACGGGAGATCAATACGCAACATCGGGACAAAGCGCAGACGGAATTCTGGGGGAAATCGAGATGATGGTTCCCTTGAAAAGAAGCGCACTTAGATGGGGTGTCTCTCACTTGGTATTAATAGATTTGTAGACGATATCCGCGATGCGGACATTATACAATGCATCAATGGCCAATATACACGAGTACATCTAGTTTCTAGTTGTCATGTGTTGAGGGCTCCGTCGGTGTGTAACGTATATACTCCTGAGTCTACTTAGCCACAGCCAGCCGAGCACAAACCGTTCAATTGCTGCTTGTGGGACACAAAAAGGGAAAGGGGTCATCATTCCCTTTTGAACTATCAGTAAAGCTCGCACGATGTCCAAAAATGTGTCGCAAAAGCGACGCCGCTATTGCGTGGCTAGCAATAGCGTTATATATACCCGCGACACACCCCCCAGATATTGGCCGACAGGGCTATATCTGCATCAATCGTGCTACATATTGGGTCTTCCGTTCGTCCTCTATGGCGCACTTTTTGGCCCATCTATGGGATCGAACCCTAGCCCTCAAGCCACGTTGATCAGTGCCAAGCCGCGCCAGGGCAGGTTAAACTCGTGCAGGGAACTTGTTTGACACGAACGCTACCACTAGACCAAAAGAGCATCTTGGCACGAAGCGCTACCGGGCTCATAACTGTCGCACTTACTAGGGAGCAGCTGCACAGCTCTTGAGAAGCTTGATTAATTTCCAAGAAGCTAGGAAGCGGTGAGCCCACATGGCGTGTGTGATCTACTGATATAGGGCTTCGGAGAGGATCAACGTTGTTCCGAGTGATCCCTATAGCCTTGGGGGGGCCCTTTTCTGCGACAAAATGTAACTACCCCTAGAACTTATCGTCTAGTTAGGTTATGGACCCAGAGCAAAAGCAAAGCTCCATGTAAAGTCAAAATCTCAGATCCGGCATTGAAGTAGTAACAAGCTTTACGACACATTCATATATGTACGGTTCTTTCAGCTATACCTGAATCCTTATAGCACTACCACACTTCAGGCTGATTCTCACTCGCTTCCGAGTAAATGACATGACAGGGGAGCAAACTCAATCGAGCATCTCTCTAGATCCGAGATCAAATTCTGGTTTAACCTCCCCGGGTAATGCCTGGCCATAACTCTCGCAATTCCCCTCCCGCTTTGGCGCTCACATTTTCCCCGGCGTAGTGGTGATTGTCTTGAATTTCTTCATCTCGTCGTCACGTCCCATGTAGCTGTAGTACCATGTCGGCTCGCCATGGGGGAAGCGACAGCCTTTTGAAAAGTTCATCGCACGTGCGTGGTTCCAGTAGTCGCAATCTTTGTCCCCTGTCTTATACTTGTGCATGCAATCTAGGCACAACCCCTCGAATTTCTTTCGCACACAGTTTATCCCTTCTTTAACCTGGGCCTCGAGGGTTCTCGCAGTCCGGGTGGCATTCCCTTGGCGGTAGGGGTTGCAGATCCATGAAGCGTGTCTTGTATCAGGATTGAGTTCTATGATCTCCAGACGAATGTTTTCAGCATCACCGAGAAGCCTGTTGACGGACTTATGGCGATTCTCGCCGTAGTTGACAGGAAAGCTACCAGTCGCGTCCAGTGCCACAAAATACCGATATACTAAGACATCACGACACTTTCTATCGTCACAGTTGATGTGGGATCGTGGAGACCGATAGAGTTCTCGATGAGTTTGTGTTCTCAAGTTACTGCGTGCTGAATATATTCCGCCTGTAGCAGCGTTAGCGAACAATCCTCACAGACGTGTGTGGACTCTGAGAATCAGGGCCAGATGTCACCCACAGAGCGGGGTGAGGTTGGGTCAACATATATGGGGACCTTAATGCAGCGTTCAAAGGAGTGGGCTTTTCTAATCACTTACTCAAGACTGGGCCTGGAATGCCGTGGATATCCATACCGGGCACTCCGCGAGGTGCCAGATCGCCGAGGTAGCGGGCTGAGCCATAGGCTAGCTCTTTTGTAACATCGCGAAAAATGACGGCACAGTCAAACCAGTAAGCTGGGGCCAGTAGAAGCTCTACTGTGGTCACGCTACGGCTAACCTGGTTTGACCGTATGTGGTGATCATACCACGCCTGAAACCACTGTCGTAACATTGACAGATCTTTAGCTGGTCGTAGTTTGTTCTCTCCGTTATCGAGCTCGGCGCCTTGCTTTCTGGTCTTGACATAGGTCTGCCCGAATTTAATGACATGGAAGACGTCTGTGATGCTAAAATTTTGAAGTGCCCACGAGTCCAGGTCAGGTGTGCTGTGAAAAGTTTGAAGCCACAACCTGGCTGCTTTGATGGTCTCTCCTTGAATTACCACATGGTCGTAGACATGCGTTGCATCAGTCTTGGATAGATCGATGTATTCAGCCGTTCTGCTCTTGGAAACTTGAAAAGTTGCGGATGTACGAATGTGTTGGTCGCCTGCGGCATCCTGTGACTGATGGTCCTGCTCGATGACCTCCACGACGAGATCACCGTCCGAGGCAAGAACCCCGCCTGCGGTGCGCATCCCGAAGTTCTGGTGACACAACCCACAAAATGACCACTGTAGCCGAGTAACAACAGGTGACTGTGTCGCCAACGATCAAGCTCTCACCAAGAGCGTCAATGAGCAGGTAAGGTGGATGAGGTCTCGAAGACTGGCTCAGTCTCCAAATTGGGTAATAGAGCAGTAGAATGAGGCCTCCGTTCAAAGGTTGCAACCCGATCCCAGTGTCTCGATAGGTTTTGTCCAGATGGGAAGGGTCGAAGATTTCTCTGTACATATATCCGCAAAATACACGCCCAAGCAGGTATCAATACAAGAAGAAATGAAAATGGATTTAACCGCATTACATGAAAAACCTGATGGAGAGACCACGTCTATCATATAAGAGGGCCCCATTTAGTTGTAGTAGACGGGACATTGCTGGATGATATGGAACAAGCATGTTGGCACAGGAAGGAAGCTAATATTTGAACATGGTATTGTAATAAACCGTACCTGCCCCTTCCTTTCCGAGCTTAGAATCAGATAAGGGCAGGTACGAAGAGCATCTACAGGGCCACATACCGCGTACCTGCCTTACATGTACCTACATACCTACATCCTAATGTAACTAGGTACCTCATGTTATAAGCTGGCCCGGAGATCCGGGCTGTGGAAGGGGCTCTATAGTATACGCCCCCCAACTTAAGAGCGATCCTATTTGGGCTATATTTTTATTTTCCTAGGCACCTTGACAGCTGTCAACTTCCAAGTAACCTGTAAGAGACCCACCCATACCCCCCTAATGCCTGCACCAACCTTAATACATTTGATGTTATATGGGTTTTGTAACGTTTTTAATTAATACCAGCATTATAACAATATATCTGTTACTTTTTAATATTATATAAAATATGACGTATTATAACAATAAATAGAAAAATTAATTAATTTTTAATTTTTTTAAATTTCTTAATTTTTCTAAGTTTTAGCTTTTTTCAAAATAACGTTAATATTATAATAATCGTAAAAATTAACGTTAAAGGTTTTATTTCGGGTTTTATTAATCCGTTTTATATATGCCAAACCGCCGAACGCTATAGCTATCGTTTTTCTTAACCTTACCGCGATCGTAATATACGTAATATCTCGTATATTCGCCGGAAACGTTAGGGTTTATTCCGTTACGCTTCGAAAATTAATAACTATAAGGCAGAGCAAAGCGATTTAAAAAATCCATAAGTTCTCCTATTATATCGTAACCTTTGCCGTTATTAAGGCCGCTTTCGAAAGGGTAAAGGAAAATATATTATATTATATTAATTAATAAAAAGGTATATATTTAAAAAAAAACTTATAAGCGTAACGGAACGGCGGTATTACTGTTATGTTATAATACTCCAGATTGCAGATAAATACGAAAAAAAACGGAAATACGTTATTAATAATAATTAAATAAAAATCGCACCTAAAACGTTAACTTTTAACATTAGGGGGGTATGGGTGGGTCTTATACAGGTTACTAGGAAATTGGCAGCTGTCAAATGTGGCAGGAAAATAAAAATATAGCCCAAATAGGATTGCTCCAACTTAACCCCTCTTTCTTCCTATAAAAACAGATACGCATTATTTTCACTTAATCGCTCCTCTTTTATTAAGACATGCTCAATATATGAAGGATGAAATCACATATAGCAAGGTGAAACTGGTAGAGGAAATGGGTTTGTGTAGTCCCCTAATCGTAAGGACAGTGTAACCCGATAGAATACCGTGTTCCCCTCTAGAGGACCAGGGGGCTCAATGATCTATGTCCCCATCCGGGTTGCTGGAGTCGGAGCATGTTCACATATTATCAGCTTTAATTAAGTTGCAGCTGTTCTGGCGAGCTGGTTCTTGATGACGAAATGCTGGGTCTGTTGCTACAGGTGACAACGCGGCTCAAAGTTACATTTAATCTGTAGAATTAGGGAGTAGATCTTTGAGACAAATAGATAACCACCTCACTTGGACCTACTTTTCTGATCATGAGAAATAACCTTAAGACCCACACCAAGGCTTATATTCTTATTGTGTCTTTTCTCGAGTTACTTAGGGTCATTTAGCATAGCCTTCTTATTGACGAGGTATTTAAGTACGATACACCTGAGTTGGATGGTCATAGACTCGAGTTTAAGAATACGGATTGGGATCATGCCGGGTAGGTAGGCTAGGATGTAGACTACGGACGCAAGTAATCCCCGTTGTTGCTTGTTGTTGTGTTGGACAAGGAACTCGGATGGACTTCACTTTGATATGGGAAAACTAAACGATACAGTACCCATATAGACTGGGTTGGCGAACGCTGTCCTAGATAAACTAAGAGTATCAAGTAGCTGAGGTTACGAGCACTTGTAACGTGTCGATGAGAATGTAGGGAAATTCTGATTTTCGAAGGCAAATTTTCCGCGGATCCGAGACAAGGTAGGACGTTACTCATATCATCAGAACTTGTGAGTACCTTTTATGCCAGAAAAGGTCCCCTTCAGGATGGGAAGGGAGTAAATATAGGGTAACAGGTTTCCGAGAAACTAGGAGCAATAAGCCTTGCGCCGAATAGAACCCCTTTAGATTAATGCAGGGGTTGCAACTCGCAGTGGCATAATCAGATAGAAAGGCTGTTTGGCTATACCTGCCTAGAGTCCAAAACTGTCAAAAAAAACATTACGAATAGACCTTCTCAGCAACGGTACGGGGTTACTGGGAAACAGCTCGCAGCATAGCCGTTGCTGTACGTCCTGACGTTGTAGCTTTTGTGGCGGTGCCTCAAAGCTTGTGGCTGTAGCTCGTAGTGCATTGACCAGCAACACTCGTATCATTCTGCAGGCGGTGATTAGTACTACCTAGAGGTAGGTAGCTTGCGCTATGTATTTACATATATGTGTACTTAGGGTATGTAACTTCGCCGCAGGTAGGCTTGTATGTACATCCCTTAGGCACCTAAGTACCTAGCCGAGCTGACCTTTCCATGTAAGTTAGGTGGGAGAGCTTCGTAACTCCTGGCAGCCTTGTCCCCCCCAACTGCTTCTGACGAAATAAACCCGACGCGGCCACTTTCAACTCCCCTTGAACCCCCTCGACCACCCCATTTTCAGGGCATCATCTCACATACCTGGGGCACGGCTGATCTACAAATTCCTCACAAAATGGCGTCAGGATATGACAGAGCTCTTTCCGGTAAGTTTTACCTTTTGGTGGACCGTATTTCGGCGATAGCCATTGCTAACTGTCCATGCTCGCAGTTTTCAGGTTCGTACTACGTCTTGCTTTTCCCATGAAGAAATACAAATACACGCATGTGCATCATTCTAACGAGCAATCTACAGTCCAGATGGACACGTTTTCCAGGTCGAATATGCAGGCGAGGCAGTCAAGCGAGGTATAAAGTTGTCAACTCTCGGAAGCATCCAAAACGGGCTAACGCGCTCCTTAGGAACCTGCGCTGTTGGTGTGAAGGGCAAAGACATTGTCGTCCTCGGATGCGAGAAGCGGTCGGCCATGAAGCTTCAGGATACCCGAATTACCCCCTCCAAGATCGGCTTAATCGACACGCACGTGTGCCTCGCCTTTGCGGGCTTGAACGCTGACGCCCGAATCCTGGTTGACAAGGCACGTCTGGAGGCACAATCGCACCGTCTCACTGTCGAAGACCCTGTATCCATCGAATACATCACCAAATACGTGGCCGGCGTGCAGCAGCGGTATACACAGAGTGGTGGTGTCAGGCCCTTTGGTATTAGCACCATGATTGTCGGCTTCGACAAGGGAAGCAAAGTCCCGAGGCTGTATCAGACTGAGCCGAGTGGAATCTACTCCGCGTGGTAAGTCTAGACCGAGGGAACTATCGGTGGCGGGATTACGCGAGTGGAACTGACTGTTAGTAGGAAGGCCAATGCCATTGGTCGATCCAGCAAGACAGTCCGAGAGTTTCTGGAGCGTAACTACAAGGAGGACATGGACCGCGAGGCGACCGTTCGATTAGCCATCAAGTCATTGCTAGAAGTTGTGCAGACGGGAGCGAAGAACATCGAGATCGCCATCATGGCGCCGGGCAAGACGATCGAGATGTTGCCCGTCGAGGACATCGAGGGCTACGTCAAGAACATTGAGCAGGAGAAACAGGAGGAGGCTGCCAAGAAGAAGACGGGTCGGACGCCGGGAACCGGCACTGCGGCCATTTTGACGAGAGAGCGCGAAGGAGGCACGGATGATGCATAGACGGGCGTTCCCTTATGATTGGGGGTTCTACGATGGGGCTACGTGAGAGTAATGGCGTTACACTCGGGGAATTTGTACAGTATCCATCCACGACGTAGACATGAACTCCTGCTGTTCGTAAGCATCTGCCTGTCAAGTTTTGGTATCTCGGTGTCTAAAAGTGGTATCATGCGGAAAGCTTTGTTTCGCTCCAAGTCTCTGCCGTCTTGCTATAAACCGCCTCGGGTTCAGCGCGCTCTGTCGCTAGTCCCCCCCTTGGTTTCCAAGCCCAACTTTCCCACCGCGCCGCTTCAGCCCAGTTTGTCGGCGTCCGGCTGGATATCGAACATGGTCCTCTGGCGCTCCTGCCTGACGCGGTCGTCCTTGATCATCTTGTTGTTCACCCTCACGTCGTCGCCCTCGACGGTAAGGGCGGGCTTGGGGGTGGCGGCGTCGAGGACGAAGTGGTTGTCGCAGTGCGGGCAGTACTCGTCGGCCTCCTCGAACTCCTGGGCGTCCTTGCGAAAGCACTTTTTGCACTTCTTGCACGCGAACGTCATCTCGAAGGTCCGCAGCAGCTCGTGCGATTCCTGCTCCTGGTGACACTCCGCGCAGTCGAACCACTTCCGGCCTGGCGTCGCGCAGAGGATTCGGTTAGCTAGCTTCTTTTTGTCCGGGGTTGCGTTTGCGTCTGGGGGGAGGCTGGTTCGGGAGAGGCGGGAAAGAGGCGCGGTCTCTATAGAGGGCCGCAGGGCCCCGGGGCGGGAGAGGCTATCGAAGGCGGAAGAGCTTACAGCATGGCGACCGGATGGAGACTTGGGCGTTGAGGATGTGCTTGCTTGAGGCGGGTCGTTAACTTTTAACATCCAGGGTAGATATTGCTGAATATGACGGGGTACGCGTGTCTACTCACCACATGTCGGTATTGTAAGGCAAATAACCCCGGAAACCCGTGTAGGCTTGGACAATCAAGTTTCTATATCGCTACTCGTCCTGCTGTATCTTGAGGTAACGAACGTTGAGTTCCTACGTGGGAGAGGGCCGGTATAAGTATGAGCTTTGATGTCCCCGTAGGTACAATATTTAGTTAGTAGCCTAGGCTACTAATGTATGGCGATGGGAAACTTGTTAGAACGGCGGCCGTAAACACCTACATTAGTAGTGGGGTGAAGTCCATAGGGCGGGGCGGCGTAGGTACCCCAGGTAGGTGGGATCCCCTCTCAGGAACCAATTGTAAGTCACCGTAGAGACGTAGGCCAGGGCGCTGGCTAAGCACTAACTCATGTTTGGTCTGAACCTTATCACGACGTCCCGTCACGTCTACCCGGGCAGCCAGGTGCATACCCGGGTATTCGGGGCTTCGGTCGTCGACCTGGATCAAATAAAGTTTCCAGGCTTGAAGTTCAAATCCAATTGTTGACCATCTTAAAGCTCGCTTGTCACCGAATCGAAGGAAGCTATATACCGAAAGGGGTACAAAAGGGGGTTATATCTGAGCAAGTGCCCGTCGACATTTGACACTACCCCTTAACACGCAAACTTTTTCCAGCTGGATAACACCATTATTAAGGATTAGTTTCATAAGCGATTCCTTATCGGCAAATTAGCATTTCTTCATGCTGGAATACCCGTCAATACCATAGAGACTTTGCTACGTATTTCCTTCTAACTCCTTCTACCATCTGATGATGGTTAGATACTCCAGCCGCGTTGATGAAGGCCAGCCTCACATATGTACTGGGGAAACGGGAGTTTGTGGGATTGTGTGGGACGCAAAACATCCCTATCTGCTCGAGTGTCAGGTATCCCATCTCTTGACTGCCCGGAAACACCTGGATTTATATTGACAGCCCTCATTACCTGTTCACCTTCTTTCTTCCGCCTCGCTCGCATGCCATCCAGCCCTCTTGAGACGATTATCACCCACCATGGTTCCCTTAAGTTCTGTCAAAACGCTTTGCTCTTAAGAAAGCGGCAAATTACTCGTATCCCCGTGTGCTGTCACCACCTCACACGGAATGGGTACAACTGGGGCGGAATAGGAGGCTGAACATAAATATAAGGGATCCTCCGGTAGGCCTTTAGCGCTGGGGGTGCAAAAGGGAGCCATTTCTCTAGTTCATTTCGCGGTGATGGGGAATAGGAACAATCCACAAGCTATTAGATGTAGACCATCTAATTATCTTCGTGCAGTTGCCTGTCACACCGAGGGAAGTTTCGAGGAGTCCTGGACCTCAGTAATCAGGGTTTCCCAAAGAGTGTGTCAGCCTTGCCTTCCTTTCTATGGAATTGTTTCTTTGCTCGCCGTACCAGAAGCTGCGCATTGACAGCTACGACAAGTTTGAATATAATATAACAGTCGTTACTAGGTATCGAGCCCCTACACAGTAGCAAAGACAAGAACTGAGACATGGACGACGGAAATATGCTTGAGAGACAAGAAGGTATTGCGAATAGATGCTTTGAGAAAAAACTACGACAAGCCACCGGCAGAGGGCTTGGTCGAGTAGTTGTATGGCAGGAATCCGAGGGGGAGCAGTTAGAACGAGGGGGTGGAATGAGGAACAACGAAGGCGGCAACGAAAGGTCAGTTTTAGGCGTGTGGAAGGGAGACGCTACTGACATTAACAAGGGAAACATAAACATTGCCCTGCCGATGTCTACTTTCTATTGCTTCATCTTCTGGTGGCTAGTGCGAGAGTTGCCTCCCGCTGAGGCTGGGCTATGAGAGCTTATCCATGCAGAGATGTCCTGCCGAAATTTGTCCAATATTTCTCAGTTGCCATACGAATGCACCAGTTGATTCACGTATGACATCAATCTTGAAGTTACACGTACGACTGTTACTATAGAGGTACGCGGCCGAGATAATGAGGGCCAAAGTCACTCATCCGTCTCATCTGTCCCTTAGCAGTCTTCAGCACACCGCATCTTCGTCTCATATTTGGGTAGCGGAACAGGGCTTGATCCCCTAACAGGGGCATTCAAAGTCGCCCTCCTATTTCAGCTTTATCTGCATACTCGTTTGCGGGCACTGCCGGAAGCACGTCCCCTCTTAATTCAACGGAGCGGACGTAGATATGAAAGACATGTTTGTTGGTACCAGGGGCCCGGATACTGTTTTATCAAACTGGGTAAGTGATGGATTCCCAGGGGGGCAGAAAGGTGCAGGTTGTGATTGTAGCTAAAAAGGGTTTTGAATTGCACGGGGAGGACGCAGGCAGGTCATACCTATGGTGAACTATGAACCATCGAATAATGCGCTTGTGTTTCACATTCGCTGCTCTGACCAAAGGTGCACCAAAATGACCTGCCGGATTTCGAGATCGTAAAGCATCTACTCCATCACCTGGCATCGACACGTAATTGTGCAGACACAATATGAGAACGTTCCAAGAAACAAGCTAGGACGAGGAAAAGGCAATCGCATTACGGACGCTGACTATTTCCTAACCATCATCGTACGCCTGTCCGAATCAACGCATGTCGTAGTCGGTCGTGCTCCCGTATTGAAATCATCATTCACTCGTGTGTGCCCAGGCTCGAACTCCGTAAAAGACAATGTCCGTAGCGCCATCAGTCCATATCCTTCTCAGACTGCTCGGCCCTCGACCTCCCTCATGACTGTAGAAGGTCTGAGATCAGATCTGCGTTGCTTCCATTCGCAGGCTCGTGGATGGCGAACCAAGAGGAAACGAGGTTCTCTTAGTGGGACTTGAAGCAGTTGAATTTGCCGAAGCTGAAGCGCCAAGGCCCGCGATGTATGCCGCCACGACCTATGTGAATGTTGGTACCGAAGTGGCGGCCGCCAATGGGCTTGGAATAGAAGAAAGGCATTGTCGATGATAGCCGTGGGGTGTAGACTACTCTCAGTGTGAATATGAGATGATTGTGATATTGCTGGATGCGAAAGAAAGAGTCAGTACGTAGTACGGTGGAAAGACTATGACAGCAATCGCGCGTCCTTGAAGACGGGCTACTCACATGGTACTCCAGATGCTCTGTGAGAAGAGTATGGGTAAGTAGTAGAGGTTCTGGGTGTGGGCGAAGAAGTCGTGTAGTTTCTAGGATTAAGTAAGGAAGAAGGTAGGTGTCAAAGAGACAAGGGTTGTTTTTATAGAGGTCACGTTATAGAAGTGGCTGGACTACGGAATCTTAAAACAATAGGTACAATAGGTACCTCAGAAAGACCGGGTTGAATCGAATTCTTGATTCGCCCAGTTTGCAGTTCTAAAGTCACACACGATAGGCGCATGACATACTTGCCCCCGTATGTCCACGCATATTATTGTGGCGCAGCAACGCCACAAAATCTCCAACATCTCCCCGCTTGGCTCAGATCCAGCGATTTCCAGTCACTGCACTGGGCGCCACATCACTGCGACCAGTCACAGGCTCGCCAGCCTGCTAGCGGGAAAGTTATTTAGGACGTGTATACAATATATATCGAACCTTTGGACTTAGGGGAGGGAAAGTGTGTATCAAGTCGTCAAAGGGAGACTAGACGCATTCGCACAAGTGAGCTAGGAAGAGATATTGGCGAGGACAAACGTGTTTCACCAAAGCTCAACCGGGCTGCTCCTTTAAATACTTACCCAATCTCTGGACGACAGTTATCAGCTCTGTCCAACCTCCGCCCCCTTTGGGATCAATATACTTTAGCACTCGCAGGGCCAAGCTTCCATGACACTCACGCTAGGTGCAGCCAAACCCTGTGTGTCTGTCTACTATATTGGGTAGTATTTGGCTGTTAGTCCGGTCTTGGCATCTCTGTAAACCCAACCCTCAGGGCGACATTCGCTACTCTAGCTCTAGTGTGTAGTTCGATATAACTTCAAGCATACAGACGATAGCATTTGGTCGGCGGTGGTAAAATGATGCGCCAAGATCCCATTTTCACGGCCAGCAGTTGTTCGTCCGAAAGGGCTAGTTATGGGTAGAAGCTAAATCTTACGTTCCACTTGGATGCTGGTGACCATGTCACGGTAATACGGAGCTGGCGCCGTATCGCTAACTTCAAAGAATCACCAAGTGCTTGGTATCCAGCTGAAGCTCCAGATGTGCCGAGCAAACAAGATATCCCGTCCACCGATCCGGCCTCTCCTTCACTTCGGCATGCAGCTGTCCCTGCATTTCTTGACTGAGCATAGCATTTCACATGGGTATATAGCCGGAATGCCGGATGGCTAATTGCCGGTCAAAGTCTCTGTACCTACGGTGGTCACGCGAAGCACAGCAGCCCAAAGAGCAGCTATATCAGGGGTCCGCACGTCCCGTCGGAGCAGCCGGAGGGCAGTGACGCACGTCAGTTGATGTAACCTCGTTGCGTAAACCGGACTTGGCTAAAGAGACAAGCTTTGCGGCGATCTGCGCTCTCCTGCATACCCGCTGCCGGTAAATTATGGGGGGAGACGGAACCCCAATATTGACGTCGAGTTTGGTCATGTCGCCTTGTCCTTCACGCAACGTGATACCAGCTTCTTCTGCGGGGGCGACGTCACTACCGACGACGGGCATACGACGTGCAAGCGAGGCAGTTGGCGGACCTCAAAACACGTTCAATTCGCTATGCAACCGGCTTCCTTCACATAGGACCAGGGAACCCGATGGAGCCTCCTACTCAGGTATATCAGGGTGTGAGTACTAGTTTAATTACCCCCAATAAATATTTTACAAACAAGTCGCCGCTCGCAGGGCCGATGTAGCCGCTCGCGACTGCCTGTATCCAGTATGGAGTATTTCGGCAAGACTGTTCTCGTCCGGCAATTTGATCTATGATGTACGGTAAATTAGGTACCGAGAACGGATGACCTAGAACCTGGCGTGGCATTGGTAAGCCTCGACTTTGGTATGCATTGATTGAACTCTTGTCTGTTACCCATGTCTCAATGATTTGGCTTGTAAATTCACTGGAAGTAAGAAAATATGGCAGTACGATGCAAGCGAGGATGGCTACTAGGGCGGTGGGCGTAGAACTATGCACTACGTCAGTTCCGCTCACCCAACACCTATTAGACATTAATGCAAAGTTATTTCCTAGCCATTACTAGGCGCCGTTGACTCTCTTTATACGACTATCGTTCACGTCACCCGAAGAACGGTATTCAAAGTCGACGACCAGATGGGTTGAGGTGTAACGTTGCTGAACTCCACGGCGTTTAAGAAGATTGGGCTCTGGAAGCTGCAAGCAATGCTGACTCAAATGCTTCCACGAACGTTACGCAGTCCTCGAAAGTATTATACAATGGCGCCGGAGCTACGCGGATGACGTTCGGCTTTCTTTCATCTACAATAACGCCGCGTTTTGTGAGCTCCTCCATCACCGTATGCAGCAGCCCGTCTGCTAGTAATAGACTCAGCTGAGCGCCGCGTTGCTCCGGGTCCGTTGGCGTGATGCTCCTGAAAAGACTCTTCGCTGCTTCCGGCATCTTTGAAAGGCACGACTCCAATAAAGCAGTCAGCTTCTTAGACTTCTCCCGCAGGGCCGACATGCCGCCCGACAGCTCGAAGACCTCCAGTGACGCACTGAGGCTCGTGATGTCAAGGATGCTAGGATTGCTCAACTGAAACCCGGCGGCGCCCTGGACCGGATGGAACTTAGTCTCCATCTGGAACCGTGTCCCCTTGTCGTTCCCCCACCAGCCTGACAGACGCTTGCCATAACCACGCTCGGGCTCTTCGTCAGATATCAATGTAGTCACCAAGCTGTTCCGTGCATTGATGAACATGCCCCCGATGCATCCCGGACCACTGTTGAGATACTTGTATGTGCACCAGGCTGCCGCGTCTACGTCCCAGTCATGGAGGGAGAGAGGAACGTTGCCAACCGCGTGAGCTAGGTCCCAAATTACAAAGATCCCGTGGCTACGAGCAAAGGCTGTGATAGTAGGAATGTCAAATAGTTGTCCGGTGTAGTACTGGATTCCCGGCAACAGGAGAAGCGCCGTATCAGACGCGTGTTTCGCAATCACAGATTGAATGTCCTCGGTACTAATCAACGGCCATTCCGATGAAGCTGGCTCTATTGTCACCATGGACGTCCTCGGATCAAGCCCGTGGTGATAAACCTGGCTTAGAACGGCGAACTGTGCAAGGTCAGCTGAGCCATGTCTTGGATGTCTCGACCGGCAACTAACATGGTCGCTTGGGAACGCTTTGCCTTCCAGGATGATCTTATGCCGTCCATTTATATTAGGTCGGTAGAATGCAGTCATCAGAAGATGCAGGTTTGCTGTTAAGGTCTGCTGGACTGCTACTTCCGATTCATCTGCTCCCACCAGCGGAGCCAGTAGTTTGGCAGCCCTTGCATCGGCGTCAAGCCACGTGGGCAGTGGGGAGTCATCCAACAGCTTAAAGTGACCTTGTACTCCTTGGGTTCCCCACGTTTCAAGGTATTGCCTGATGCGTTCTACTGTTCGTTTCGGTTGTAGCCCCAACGAATTGCCGCACAGGTACGTGCACGGCACTGCCTCGTCGTTAGGGCCAGGGTGATTATCATCTAGGAGACTTCAACTAAGGCCCGGCACGCAGTAATGAGGATACAAGCTCACCTTGGCGGCACAGCGTTCTGCGCTTTATGTCAGCCTTAGTTGGTATCCGAAATTCATCGCGGGTAGCTCGTAATTTATCTTCGGCGTCTAAGACTAGAGCCTGGTCCCGGAGATCTGAATAAAGGGGCTGTGTGGCCGAGTCACTCATTGTATATTGTCGAGATTTTAACGATCCCCAGTATCGGTCAGGTAAGGTCTAGGGTTCTCAAGGCGAACTTTCGGTTTCTCTTTCTAGCAGATTCGACTTCGAGAATGAAAATCCTGCCGTCTGAATAAACCCATACCTAGGAACCCGTCGTTGTCAAGAGGAGGTCGCCAGGGCTGCTAGGTAAGTAGGTAACGAGAATCCCATGTACACACTTCCCCGCAATGGGGATGACCTCAGGTTCTCCAGCTCGGGTCGGTGGGGTTTCTGACCGTGGGTATCGCCGGCTATCTGCGGCCATTACGCCCTTGGCAGGTACCTTTCACGTACAGTACGGTCCTAGCATGACTAGTAGCGCTACAGTACACCCAACTGTTGCGCTTGCTAGTCTCAGCTCCGGCTAGAGCCTCATCAGCGGTTCGATCTGCTATATCCAGTCCAACGAGTACAACGACTCTCCTAGCGATGACAAACCAGGGAAGAAGAGAAAGGAAGGAAATCCCGAAATACTTATTGATCCCTCACTAAGTCACCACGCGAAACATGCAGACCCTGAGACTTATTCGGGTACCGAGCTGCGGGATCCTGTGCGGTTGCGTGGCACGAAGATTCATACTCAAACCAGCAAATTAACATATGAATGCGAGCTTAGATATACAGATTCGGACATGACATCAGTGGACTGCATGTCTAATGCATTCACTTATGCCACCACCCGCTTCGGCAAAATACTTGCCCAGGGCGATACCGCTTGAAAAGGGATCATTGAAACGTCAAGCGAGAGTCAAACTGAACCTGCATATTAGACGACTGATCTCCACCTGGGTAGGCGTCTGATGGCATGCAGCAGTTTACTTGCAGAAGACCGACGGGTTCCTCGGCAAAGCCGGCATGCTAGGCTCACAAATTTGACTGCGACAGTGTACTTGGAAAATCAGCCAGTCGTCCATGGTCGGCGGACCGTTTCGGACGCAGACACTAGTTACTTATTGAATGGGGTTTCGTAGAGTTCTATTCGCAGGTTCAATACGTCGCAATTTGTCAGTTATGTTTCCGCGAGAGCCTGTTGTCCGCATCGTATTCGACTATATACCTGCTCAAACGCGCTTCAGACACAAGCACCAACTAGGCCGCTATCAAGACATGAAAATAAGAATCCGGTGTACACGTTTCTGAATAGTTGATATACTGTGATATACTGTGACAATTACCGGATAATGGTTGCAAGGTAATACTGATAGGGTGGTCAGCTATTGCCGTGCCCGAATCTCGCTCGGGCGGAGAGTCCCCTGGTGTATGAAGAAGAGGATAGAAGATAGAGCGCTGAGGCTGTTTAATAAGGTAGGCCTTGCTGTTGTACTCGGGAACAAGGTTCAGACGGTGTGCAGATCAATTGCCTGCGGTTTTAAGGCTTGCTCGGTCTGTGGCATTGTATAACCGAACACCCAATAAGATAAACGTAACTACCTATAGGTACCTACATGTAGATACCGGAGTCAACAACATGGAACATCGGCCATGGACCATGGTAATAATGAGAGTTTCGGAAGAGGCCAGGGCACATGAGATATTTACACGCAATTGGTGACGTTTACTTAGACTCATATGTCGCAATACAATGACTGATGAAATTGCTATTCATCCAGTGAACTCGTGTAGACTTAGTAATAGGAAACCAAATGGGGAAATGCTTTTATGCCAACCTGCGAACTTGCAGAGAAGCCAGCAAGGAAGCCCGTCATGAGGTCTCGTCCATGTCGTTAAACATGTCCGGCGTCAAACCGTTCTGGCCTCGTGGTGCTTTCTGGGTTTGTTAGACGCTGGGGATGCTGCACGATCAAGTAATCTGGGGGTAATGGAAACTGCCTAGAACAATGCATACCGATCCGGCAAGACTCTGAATTCGCGGGGCCGTGGATCACGGCGGCCGGCTGCACCGGGCCTTACCGAGGGAGATTGGAATGCCCCTATTGAGGGGAGCCTGGGGAGGTCACAAGGGGTAACTAATCGATCCGACCAAGCGTCCGGTCAACGTAATAGACCGCGACGGGGTCCCGAAGGGTTGTCTCGTGATAGTCTAATCCCTGGAACATGGACATAGCTGGGCTCATAACATTGGCTCAAAGAGAGAATGGAGTTGCGCAAGAAAGCCACAGGCCTAGCCAGTTTTGTAATACGGATCGAGACGAAAAGAAGAGGCGGTAAAGGTCGGAGATCATTATGCGCAAGCCCGTTGCTTGCTGATATTGTACGTACGGGCATTGCACTCCGTACGTAGAAAGGGATTCAACTTCCCAGGTAGGTAGTGTCGTCCTAAGAAAGACCCGTATATCTCACGTGCGGCCGCCTACGGGTAGGTACAACATAGGTACAACGTATGGTGTGCGCATGCATGTGGTTATATGACATGAATTCTATTAATAAACGAGAGATGCGTGTGCCCAATACTAGGAATGAGCGGGCAGAAGGGGGTCTTAATCCTCACTTACAATCAGTCTGTATGTACCTATTCAACACTCTACATGTATTTTCAAGCCGAAGTTACTACTTCGTAGGCTTAGGCAGTGGGAATCATCGATGTTAGTGGGTTGAACTCGTAAGCCGAGAAGAACAGAACTTGTCAGATTTCGATACCTGCCTAGGTAGTAATTACACCAAAACCTCTAATCAGTCTAACCTCACTGACGACTTATTACTGAGTACAGATCCGCACATACGAGGCGGTAGAAGTAGCTCCAAGAGCCTCGAAGAGTCTCCCAGCCCACATAGCAGATTTAGTTCCCCAAGAATACAAGACTTCGGGTATATACAATATCCACTAACCCACCGCTTTTCAAGTAAAATTTATCTCATTACCTTGGTGTGGTCTCCGCCATGGTCTCACCCGATTCCAGGTACGATTGCCAGGTACCGGATGGTTGGGCCAATGACGATGCCGCCCGCAGCCATTTGGAGTTAGCTGCAGGTCCCGGGGTAAGCATTTTGTCGTAGTAAACGTTCTTCGGCTTTATCGTGATCGAAACAAATTTTTTGTTCTCGAATTTTACTTTTGCCCCCTACCGCGATGTCCATCATCCGTCTATCGTCGGTATCCTCAAAAAGGGAACCTTATGTATGTATCTTCAGGGATCGGGTACTAGGAGTCATGTTTCTAGAGGTATCTCTACCTGTATGTCAGGTGTCTCTGAGCACGGAAGTTTTGCAACATGATTCTCTTTCTGTAAGTATATAAAGTGTCAGTTAAGTCCGTCTTATGTGACGTATGGATGTCTAGTTGCTTTTACTTATCGCTCTCCCCCGGATTACCAACAGTTGGTGTTGTCTTTCCCGTAGCAAAAAGGGTCCCTTTTTCATTCTCTTCGAAAAAGGCACCAGCTTTTCGTTTCTCTTTGGCTCTGATACCAATCATCATTGCCATCACCTATTGGATTAACTTCCATACAGCCAGCACGCAGGGCTGCATACTATGGATACGGCCGGAAGCTGACCTACGCCTCCCTCTGCCGCCTACACATCTACCAAGTACCTAGCTCTTGTTCTTCACACTTGATTCTATTCTAAGTCAGGTGTTACTCGAATCTATACATACTGGTTAAAACTTTCCATGCGATAAAAGCCCCGATTTTATACCGCATATCTACTACACTTGAGCCAAGGTTCCTTGTCAGCCAACTCTCTCATCTGGAACCTGGAACCCTTTTACTGGTCTCAGACAAACACCGCGCTGAACAACTCGGTATACGAGGTATTACGCTACCTGTATTTTATTGTTGGGTTATTCCGTACTGTGCTCAGTACGATACTCGGCTTAGGTACCCGTGGCTTTGTCAACACGACGTCCTAAGTCTCGACTTGTCTCGTCCATCCCAGACTCAGCTATTGTGGGACTGCTCCTTTCGATATACGCCGTCCTGGTGGTCTAAGTCTTAAATTGAAAGAGCTTGACCATTATTACTCGGTATGTAGTTGTCGTTCGGTCTGATTGCTTTGTTTGTTTCTGCTATCTCCTTACTATGAGCCCCTGAACAACGCAGGGTGTTGTTGAGAAGTCGGGCGGTGAAGGAAGCACATCGTCAGGAGGATGGCGTGAGATAACACCATCCATACTCCGGTATTGCACTGAGCTAGCTTATGCTGTGCCGGACGCCAATCGCCCTGACGAACGCATATGCCGAACCTCTCTGTTTATCCCGGTGCCGGTTCTCTGTCGTCACAATGACACTGTACCGGTACTTGCCTGTGGAACTCAATATCATCCAGAGCGGAGTTCCAGTATCCAGTACGGTCGGTATTATATACCGCAGCATTTCGTTCCATCCTACCTCGGACGTCTCGGCCTCCCCACTCCCCATATATTACACCATTCGCCTATTATATGTTCATCAGCTCGATTCGTTTTGACTGGGTTTCATATTCCCTCGCGTTTTCTGTCCTCTCTTCTTGTTTCGACATCGCATATCCAATGTCTCCTAGCGTACAATGGGTGCCACCATGTTAACGCTTCAGACGACTAACCTGTCCTTGGATAGGTTTCCTGATTACACAGACCCTCTGGAATCGTTTGGATCTTACGATCCTGTCATCGACATCATGACTGCTAACGGCACCGCTGGCCCGGCCAACAAGCTGCTACATGGAGTTAAGGATGATCCATCTCGCCATCCTTCTCCCCAGCCCACCCATTTCTCGGTTCCGCTCGTAGCCAATGGTCATAATGGCCACCGGGTTCTACGCTCCGCGACGGTAGGCTATATCGCGCCGGAATTCAAGGGGCGTGCGGAGCAGATGGAGTCAGGTAAGACTTCTTAACCCCCTATATGTCTCCCAGTTACTGACACAGGATAGTCAAGGAAATTATCAGGAAACAGGCCTGGATCCCTGAGTCGCATATTGATGAACAGGTCCGCTGGTTCTATGATGAACTGGGTATCGATGATGTCTACTTCCAGATGGAAAAGGTAGACGCAATTGCGACCCATATCACTTCCATGTACGCCGCGAAGGTGGCTGCGTATGCCCGCGTCGATAAACGGGAAGAGATTCGTCTGGACATGGAGGCTGCCGACCACGCCATCTACATTGATACGAGTATTCCAGGAGTCTCTGCTTTGAAAGGCCCCCGCTACGAGAATAGGCTTGAGGAGAAGTACTTAGACCATACTCACCCCAACAACCGATTCCGAGTCGAGACTTTCCGCTCCCCTGTGAGTCTGTCTGGCGACAATTCTACTTCGAAGACCTCATTGCGTTGCTACTTTGTGTACCAGTGCCAGTTCGTAGATTCGAACCCGGCACCTGACGAGACACGCCTTGAGGTTATCAGTGACCGGATGTTCTTGACCAAGGCAACGAAAAACACAAAGCAGATATACGAGGACATCATTCGATTAGCCGTTGCTAGGACCGGGCCAGTCATTGAAGTTTTCGACATCGAAGGCTCCGAGGAGAAGCGTCTCGTCATAGCTTTCCATACTCGCACTGCCAGGGGACTCTTCAGCGCCCTGAGTGATTTGTACCACTATTATGGGGTCACCAGTTCTAGGAAGTACGTCGAGCAATTCTCCAACGGAATTACGGTGATGAGTATCTACCTGAAACCGGCTACGAACCTGGATACCAATGTCATGCCGATTGAACAATCCATTCACCAAATCACCAAAGAGATCTCTCTGCTGTACTGCATCCCACAAAACAAGCTTCATTCATTGTTCGCGTCTGGGGTTTTGAGTCTGCAGGAGACCATCTACGGCCACTGCGTCTGGGTTTTCGTCCAACACTTCCTCAACCGCCTCGGATCCGAGTACGCCTCCCTGTCACAAGCACTGGACCAAAGGAACAACCAGCACGCCGAAATCCTGTCTAGACTCAAGCGCCGTCTCCGTACCGAGACCTTCACCCCCGACTACATTCTTGAGATCATTACGAACCACCCTAGTCTAGTTCGTGCACTCTATGCTTCGTTCGCCAGTGTTCACCTAAGCGTCGGTCCCGGTTTTGAGAGGCATGTTATTGCCCCTACTCCGGCGTCGGAGGTATTGTCCGACGCGAAGCTGAAGGATAAAATCGCCCGAGAAGTGTCTAACGAGCACGAAGAAATGGTGATGACAGCCTTCCGTATTTTCAACAATGCCATCTTGAAGACGAACTACTTCACCCCAACGAAGGTAGCTCTCAGCTTTCGCCTTGACCCCTCTTTCCTGCCCGAGTTCGAATATCCCCGGCCCCTTTACGGCATGTTCCTGGTTATCAGCGCAGAAGCCCGGGGTTTCCATCTCCGGTTCAAGGACATTGCGCGGGGAGGTATCCGCATTGTTAAATCCCGCAGCAAAGAGGCCTACCAGATCAACGCGAGGAATCTGTTCGACGAGAACTACGGCCTCGCGAGTACCCAGCAACGGAAGAACAAAGATATCCCCGAAGGCGGCTCGAAAGGTGTCATTCTCCTCGATGCTAAACAACAAGATAAGGCCCAGGAAGCGTTTGAGAAGTACATTGATAGCATCTTGGATCTCCTCCTACCCGCCCAGACCCCAGGTATCAAGAACCCTATCGTCGACCTCTATCGCAAAGAAGAGATCCTCTTCATGGGCCCTGACGAGAATACCGCCGATCTGGTCGACTGGGCCACTGAGCATGCTCGTGCTCGTGGCGCACCCTGGTGGAAATCGTTCTTTACTGGCAAGTCGCCCAAGCTAGGTGGCATTCCTCATGACAAGTATGGGATGACGACATTGTCCGTCCGCGAGTACGTGAAAGGCATCTATCGCAAGCTCAACTTGGACCCTGCCAAGGTCAGGAAGATGCAAACAGGCGGCCCAGACGGCGATCTTGGAAGCAACGAGATACTTTTGAGCAACGAAAAGTACACAGCGGTTGTCGACGGGTCTGGTGTGCTTGTTGATCCAAACGGCATCGACAAGGATGAGCTGATCCGGCTTGCTAAGAACCGCGTAATGGTCTCACAATTCGATTGTTCCAAGCTTTCGAGGGATGGATATCGGGTCCTATGCGATGACAGCAACGTCAAACTGCCGACGGGTGAAGTTGTCGGTAACGGTACGTCCTTCCGCAACACGTACCATTTGAGAGACACGGGCTTTACCGATTGCTTCGTCCCCTGCGGCGGACGTCCCGAGTCAATCGACCTCGTCTCTGTCAACAAACTCATAAAGAATGGCAAGACGACCATCCCCTATATCGTCGAAGGAGCCAACCTCTTCATCACGCAAGATGCTAAGCTGCGACTCGAGAGTGCCGGTTGCATCCTTTTCAAAGATGCATCCACCAACAAAGGCGGTGTCACATCTTCATCTCTAGAAGTCCTTGCTTCTCTCAGCTTTGACGATGAGGGTTTCGTCAAGCACATGTGTATTGATCGGTATGGCCAAGCACCAGAGTTCTATGAAGCATACGTGAAGGAGGTGCAGGCCAAGATCCGCGATAACGCCTGCCTTGAGTTTGAGGCGATCTGGCGGGAGCACGAGCAGACGGGTCTGCCCCGCTCTGTGATTTCTGACAAACTCTCAGTTGCTATCACTACGCTCGACGAGGAGTTGCAGCAGTCAGACCTGTGGAAGGACGAGACGACTCGACGTGCTGTCCTGGCGGATGCATTGCCTAAGCTTCTCTTGGACAAAATCGGACTGGATACCATCATTCAACGGGTACCAGACAACTACCTCCGCGCGATATTTGGGAGCTACCTCGCATCCCGGTTCGTTTACGAGTATGGCAGTAGCCCGAGCCAGTTTGCTTTCTACGACTTGTAGGTTATATATCTGTTCTCTATGTCTATGCATGCTTTACTAATCTTCCTGCAGCATGTCTAGAAGAATGTCGAAGAGTCAATGATTATGACACCCCTAAATCTATACAAGTCCCTAGAAAGGGGCATGCTCATAGCACAAAATTCACGTAAGCGAAATATTGTCTAGAACGACCGGTCGGTTAGCATGGATGGGGAAGGGAACAAAAACAATGCATGATTTCTGGATGTCTTGAATGCTCCCTCGCGGAGGCGAAAAGGGTATGCAAATAGCGAGCATGGTTTCGTAAAACATAGTAGCGTAATTCAACAATACCGTTGCCATGGGGAGGCATTCCCAGGTATGATTCACAACCAAGAAACTATGGCCCGTCTTTATTTGGTGCACACTATCTCAACGTCCTCATTCTAGTCATAATCTAGTAGCCATTTACCAATTGCGAATAGCTCGTACATCTCCGTCACAAACAGTCAGCGATCATACGGACATTGTGCGACAGGGGCGCAATAATTTCTTCTTCCATTTCCATTTCCTTCGTCTTGGTATGTGCCCGAATCATATGTCCAGAGGATACGTAACACTAGGCTTGCGTACTATTGAACGTCGGGATTGAACCAATTTACGGCAGTGAGGAGGCGAGGTACAGGGGTTAAATTGCTTTCCCTCACACAGCGCTGCTAAGTCCTACTGGAAGTAGGTTTCGTCATCTGAACGAAGCCGAGGCGCCATGCTTTACGATCCAGGTAGGGAGGAATGTATGTAGGAACCCAGTATAGCTCTTTGATGCTTACCTGTCCCAAAGGGAAGACATGGAGTCCCATAGAGGAGCCATCTAGAAACTTGTTAACACCACACAGTCGCTGTTTTCCACTCCGGGAGCTGCATCCCCGTCCGACATCTTTCCCGGAATTGAGGAGGCACACAGTTTGTGACTGGACTTTCGTCGCAACAGCCCCTCCCCGGCGTATATGATTGCCGATGCGCACGTCTAGCAGAGACAGCACAGACGCGGAGAAGCCCCGTCTTCAACGGGCCAGGCACGACTGCACAACTGCACATCTCTCCGTTACCAGGACTATGCGGGCACCAAGTCCGCTGCCGCGGTCCACTCCTGGTCCCCTGGCCTGCCGCGGACTCGGCCTGGCACCCTGCATATGGCCTTCTTCGTCCTCGCATCTCTTTATTGTTGTTGTGAGTTTCCAATTTGAAGATAGTGACGGTATCGTTGACTATGATATTCACACGCCCTCGTCCTTCAGTCATACGGGTTATACACCAGCTGGTCGCCTTGATCCATTTGGCGAATACGCAATCCCAGGAGCTTGGCTGGGAGCGACGCGTCCGTGCCCCCTTGAGCAGTCTAATCAAGCCGAAGGCGGTCCTCCCAGAATACGCTCTGGGTGACGTTGCGCAACCCCGAGCGTCTGAAATCAGGCGAGACGCCAACCCTACTTCGCCGCCGAGGCAGTTTCACCTCGAGTCCCACGCCGGTCATCGATTTTGGCCAGAATTTCGTCGGCTTGCCCGTAACCGAGTTCGCAGGTGCGGAGAATGCTTCCTCTTCAGGGGGGGTTTCCGGGGCTCCGGCGTTACTTTTCGGAGAGTCCTGAGTTTCTCGGTGATAGAAGCGATTTCGTGCGGTCTGGAAACGCGGAAGGTGTGAGTAATTACTCTATGCCATGAATCCCAGCTGTAAAAAGGACAGGAGTCTGGCGGGAAAATAAGACCCCCTAAAGCTCGTGCCATCCGGGACCGACCAGGTAAGGTTTCTGATTCGCTTATGCGCATATACGTACATGTCTCTAACTCCCTCCAGGTTACTGTGAAGTCTGCGCCGTGAGTGACAATTTCTGTTGGATAGATTATATCACTCTCGTTCAGCTTGTATTGTGGTTTAAATTACCTAACCTGACCAGCACCAAATCTCATCCTCCTCGGTCATGGCAGGCATCCCTGTAACCGCAAAGCATCGCGTCGCATCTGTTGTACTAACTGAATTTGGAAAATCGGGTATGCATGGTTTTGTCAATAGGGCTGTGAGTTCGGCGATCAAGTATGCACCGATGGCCTGCACGGGTTTCATTACATGAAAAAAGACACTGGACACCTTGTCCGACGACTCCCCCTATACTACAGCGTATGGCGAGGTCACTATCGCTTCTGTCGCGCTACAATGGTCTGGTTACCTCGGAACCCTTGAGACATATAGCGGATGGTTCGAATGTGCGGACGAGGAGCTGACCCAACGGTAGTATGACGGCTCCTACACGACTGGACGTGTACCGACGTCTTTCGAGTCAGCGATACCGAGCCTCGTCGGGGGGTCAGTGAGTCGCTACGGGGAAAACTAGTCATTCATGATGGATCCAAAAGAGATCGAGATCCCTATATGGGGGATCTGGCGGTGTCCGCTTTGAAGAGTTACCTAACGCACGACGTCCAAGAAGCAGCGCGAAATGTAAGTCGCTGGGTCTGCTAGCTTTTGCAGTTAGCGCACTGCCGGCACTGCAAACACAGTCTCGTATTATCCCTCGTTCCCAGCTAGAAATATGTGTTATCTTGCCGGCTTCTTGGGCGCCTTCGAATTTAGGGATACTGTACTAACTTTGAATTTTAGGTAATGGAGACCTTAGCACAGCACCAGAGAAGTGACGGCTGGATACCACCAGCGAGCATGTAGGTTTATGGGCCAGGCCTCCCTGGGAACACCCACGTTAACACGATCGCCAATGGCGACTATGGGCTTGAACTATTTGAGTACCCCTTATGGTGGGTTGCTTGTAGCTGGGATCTCGTGATGTACCCAGGCAACCTATCATACATCAAGTCAAACTATCCGACCCTTCTTGCTGTCTTAGAGACATACTATGTCCGACACGCGGACAATGCAACGTCGCTCCTCTTGCGCCAGTCGGGATATGGCGACTATGCATTTCTACGAAGAAAGGGGTCAGCAGCCTACTTCAGCGCATTATACATGCTAGCACTGCACCGCGCCGCAGAGCTCGCCGCTTATCTCGGCAAGAACCAAGATGCTGCTCGCTGGCGCGGCCGAGCCTCGACTATCTCGCAGGCCTTTCTCGATATCCTCTGGGATCCCGCGGCCGGGGCATTCTTCGACCGTATTGCGCCGGTAACGGGTGCAGAGCACACACGCAGGATGGCAACAGCCTGGCGATCCTCGCTGGGATCGCTAACATCATATATGCCGAGTCCGCATTAACCTATTTGTCCGACTCAAACGCTCTTCTGTACGGCAATGCCTTTTACAACGAGGGCGGCGACGATCTTGGCGAGGCCTTCTCCACCGTGTCTATGCATTCGTATCGTACTTCGAAATCGCAGCCCGGTTCGGTATCGGCTAAGTCGTCTCGGCGCTCGATCAGATCCACCGCACATAAGGCTGGGTGAGTACTAGCCACCCAGGCATCACGTTCTGGGAGGTTATCGGTCCCGGGGGGGTCGAAGTACCAGGAAGCGTTCACGAGTCTGGCACACGGCTGGTCGACAGGACTCACGCCGCTACTGAGCACCTACGTTCTCGGCGTCAAGCCGCTCAGACCTGGGTTCAAGAAGTGGATCGCCAAACGGATGCCGGGGGACGTGGTGTGGGCAAGGGGGGTGGTCCCGACCCCCTACGGGCCGCTGAAGGTTTCCTGGAAGAGGAGTGGCGCCGATGGCGATATGGAGGTACTCGTTCACGCGCCGGAGGGCACCAACGGAACAGTTAGCGTGCCGGCCGCCCCGGACGATGCGGAGGAGAGGAGAGCCTTGTTGAATGGGATAGCGGGTACTGCTGAAACGGCTACAGGGAGTTATATCAACTTCAGGGTGGAGGGCGGAGAGAAGCACCTGGTGAGTTATCCCCAAGCCGAGAAAGCGGTGGGAGGGTTGTGGGTCGAAGGCCGGGGTGGTGGTAAGATTTTTATGCCCGGTTCGTGGCCCGAGGCGTTGATGGCTGTCTGGAAGCAGAAGTTCAAGTATTATTTGCGCAATCTCAGATAATAGTTGTATGACGGTATCAGTATAGGCGGAGGGGACCCAAACATCGCATGTCTATTTTTTCTACCCCTATTTCACTCTTATGACTCCTAGCTGGAGCTCTTCTACAATATGCTTTACGATTCTGCATAAGGGACGTGCGCGTCACCTTCGGAAGACGGAGCGAACGTAGAACACACCTGAATAGCTGGAATATGCTGTTACTTTCATCAATCACTCTCGGAGAGCGCCGGAGCCCATGCCCCGGGCAAGGTATTCACCTAACTCGGCCTATCGATTCACCTAGGGTGTGGATATACGCGCACACAGGACTACCACCGTGAGAGGACTGATTACCGTGATAAGGAATACTCCAACGTGGAGTCATCATCGTACTGCTCACAGCACTACCTAATCTAGCTGTCTCTCTGTGCGTTAATGGATGGCCTCCCCTCCCACTTTGACTATCTGTTACCACGAAACCCCTGCATAATGATGACAAGCCATTGCAAGCAGCTAGACTCGAAAACACAGTAGTCCGATTGCCTGCTACGAATTCTGGGCCGCCCGGCCAGATCCTCCTAAAGACGGCCTCCTCATCTCTCTCACTCTCTCACTCTCTCTCGCGCGCGGGCGCAACTTGAATGCTACTATCCTTTCCCAATATTTACGTTTCCTGCAATATCACAGAACCTCGGGGCCTACCAGAGCTGTAGCCTTAGACACGCGGTTTCTTGGCGAGCTCTATAATACTCAATTCATTATATACAGACATCATAAGCGGCCCGCTCGTATCTTCATGTACCACAAAGTCATCATATAAACAGTACGGATAGACCAGTAGATGTTGTGTAAGCCCTAACTCATCATGGTCACAAGACGTTATATACCATACATACCATGTCATGCTTTA
This sequence comes from Monosporascus sp. CRB-8-3, assembly GCA_004155055.1. NCBI lineage: Eukaryota > Fungi > Ascomycota > Sordariomycetes > Xylariales > Monosporascus > Monosporascus sp. CRB-8-3. Next base: position 52,143 of record QJNZ01000266.1, on the reverse strand, counting down.
GTAACCACCGTATTAATACAAAATGTTGTACACGTCCGTCCGAAGCCGAAGAGGGTTCAGCGCTCCCTTCACCGTCTGCCTAAGCCCCACTTGTATATCCTATCCTCAATCTCCTCCCAGGCCATCTGCTTAGCAGAGAGGCCGGGTGCCTCTGCCTCCTGAATAACGACGGTAGGGGCGCCGCTTCCCTTGCCCTTGTTCTGCACCTGTCCACCAACGACCTGCGACGCAACTCGGCGTAAGTCTGCTACCGTTAGGTTCTCGATCTTCCTGCACATCTCGCGAACAGGCACCTTCCGGCCGTGGACCTGAACCTGTCTCCCCAGGTCTTCTAGTTCCACCATTCGACTCTCGAGGTTCATCAACAGGCTGGACCGCAGCTGATTCTTAGCACGGGTGACCTCGACATGCCCCAGTGCCGAAAAGCCGGTTTCCAAAGTTAGTGCTCGAAGTTCATGGCACATGACGTCGAGCATGGCCTGAGTGCGTCCAGGCAAGCATAATGCAGAGATGCCAAACAAGCCGGAATCGGTGTAGGAGTGGTTAAAGGCAATGCAGGACTCCACCCAAGCATGTTGATTCAGCACGCTCGTATATAACCGTGAGTACATGCCCTTTCCAGGCCCCCCGGCCGAGAAGGATCCACCACCGCCTAGCAAGGTATTCAGAGTAGCAAGTGCATAGATGTCCTCGGAGGCAATGGGCAGCCCTTCGAAGGCAAGGTGGATGTGTGTGAAGGTAGGCTGGTTGGGATTGAGTGAAGGAGGCTGGACAGGCAGGGAGACAAATCCGCCAGTGTAATGTGCAGGACGGGCCATTTCTTCAGAGGATGGCAGGATAGCTTGAGAACTCCGGACGGATGCATTGTGAGATGCGGAGGTAGAGAGGTTTTTGAAAAGGGGTATTCTGGACAACATGCTTGGTGATTGTTGCGATGGTGAAGATGATGTGGAAGTTGATGACAGAAATGAAATAGAGGATGCATCGCTATCCGACGAGACCGAGCCGAGGGATGTTTCGGAGCCTGTCCGCGACAACGTCGGCTGTTCAGCTGCCTTCATGCCGCCGAAATAATCGGTTGCTAGCCGCACGGCCTCGGCATGCGGGACTCCGGCAAAAGCAACGACTGTTCTTTCTGGGCGGTAAAATGCATCTCTATAAGCTCGGACGACCGACTTGTCGATTTCCGGTATCCTTTCCATGGGACATAATAAGGGGTTACCCAGGGTGTTATCTTTAAACGCCGCCATATGAACAAGCTCTGGCAGGATAAGTTCTGGTTTCTTCCATATCTCAGTGATCTCGTATTGAGCAGTGGTTAATTCCTGTTGGACCTCCTCATCGGTGATCCTCGGGTGCCGTATCGTCTCGGCAAGGAGCTCGGTGGCTGTCGGGATGGCGGAGTTGAAGGTCGCAGCTTGGTACATCATGGACTCTCTGGACGAAACACATTGTATATTGCCACCCAGAGACTCGACCGTCTCGATAACCTCTTCGGCACTTCGTTTCTCGGTGGACTTGAGGGCTAATCGGTCCACAATGTGACTGACTCCGCTCAAATAACCATTTTCAAACCTCGATCCGGCCTCGATGTAGACGCCGACACCAGAGAAAGACCCAGGCAAGGCCTCTGACGCTACACGAATCCCGTTGGGCAGAGTCGTTATTTGGTCGAGCTCTGTCAGGTCCTGTGAGCAGAGTCAGCAATGCCCGGGAGCGATGGAAGCGACTTGCCCGCCTGGGGGTTGCAGAAGGGATGCGAATCATCATACCTTTGGCTGGGGCACATTTACAGTCGCCAATTTTCGACTGGCCTGCAGGGGTTTCGATATCCTTGGCCAGGGTCGTGCCGGCGACGCGACACCTCTGGCTAGGCATCTCGATGAGTATGCCCGAAACATACTGCGAAGCGTGTTTCGGCAGACTCGCAGACACTAGAATAGACAAGTTCGCGGAGTGACTTATTAAATTTAATAGAAAAAAGCACATGCCCACGATATGGCGGACCATAGGAAAATGTTTATACTTAATGTTAGCATATGATGTCGGATTTGCTTATCAGCGACCCCCGCCATGGCTCGTGCACCCTCCACCGCTGGATGCTCCGAGCTCCGAGCTCCGAGCTCCGAGCACCGATTCAGTACCGTCGGACCCGGGCCCTGAGAATCCTTACCCATCCGTCTCTATCAACCAAGATGCTAATCAACCGTGGCTATCCATTCATGTGTTGATATAACATTAATACAACGAAACTCTTAAGGCGTGGCTTTTCTCTATATTTACCATCTAAAACCACTAGAGCCTAGACCTTACTTTCTAAATTTCTCACTTCTTAAATTGTTTCATAATATCAAATACGAGGTTATTAATAACAACAAAAATTCGGTATATTAACGAAAGGAATATAATATTACTTTTTTTAATGAGATTTACTATTTCTCCAGTAAACCTTTTGCTATTTCTGCAGTGGCCCCACTTCCACCTGGCATACACCTGGCACACCTGCCAGTTCGTACTTAATCTTCCCTAAAAAACCCCCTTATACAAAGTATACACCTATTTTTAATTGATTTATTAAGGTACACCCTTATTAACAAGACTTATAATAAACTTTAACTATATTATAATAATATTTCCTAAAACTAATACGTTTTAAAGCGTTTTAACACCTTTATAACCTTATATAGCAGTTAATTATCGTTAGAAATTACGATTGCAATTATAATTACAGCTGCAGTTATAGCTATATATAATTATATTACCAGGTAGCGGCGGTATAGCAGGTGGTGGCAGGTGTAAAAGTAGAACTATTACAAAAATAGCAAATCTCTTTTTAATTACCTTTAAAATTATATATTTTATATAAATATGCAAGGTTGTTAAGTTTAAGCCGTATTATTCAGGCTGAGCTAAAAATACAAAGTAATTACACTAATAATTAATACGATAAATATTTTACCTAGTATTTTCGAACATAGCAACTATTAATAGTTTTTACGGTGATAAATTTTATATAAATATAAAACTAATTTATATCTCCTTTATAAAAGAATTTCTAAGTATTTTATTTTATACTTTTTTAAAAAATATTAAAGAATTTAATTTATATTATACGTTTTTATATTTTATAATATTAAATTACCTTTATAAAGTGGTTAATTATAATATAAAACGGTTATTTAATATATTTATAAGGTTGTTAAGTTTAAGCTATATTATCTAAGCTGAATTTAATATATTTAAAATTAAAATCGTTTAAATTATTAAAAATAAAAAACGAATATATTTAAAAAAACATATATATTAATATTTACCATTATAATAAATTATTTTTTTATTATAATATATATAAAGTTAATTAAATTTAAGCCTTATTATTTAAATTAAATTAAAATATAAATAAAATATATAAATATTTTTTATTTTTTTTAACGGAAACGTAACCGTAAAATTAAATTAAATAAATAAATAAATTATATTATTAGTTATTAAGTTTTATTAAACTTTAATTTTTTTATAAGTAATTTTAAACTGCTTAATTATGCCCCTATCGATAATTATTCTTAACGGAATTCTAAATGGTTTTCGTAATTCGGAATAACCGGATAAATTATTATTCGTAATTTTTCTTATATCGATTTAAAAGTTAAACTTTAACGTTTTTAAACCCGTTATGGCCTAATGGCTCAGTGGTCGCGAGCCTGGGTGTCTTTTTTAATTGCGACAGGCTTGGGCACCCTGTTTCGGTTAATCTTAAAAGACAGCTGGTTCAAATCCAGCTTGGGCTACCGTTTCTCTAGGTGGCGCCAGCCTAAAGGAGCTAGACCTGGGGCTTCGGCCCCGCCACCGTGTCGGCGACAATTGAGGGGTGGCTGGGGGCTCTGGAACCAGTTACGATTGGGGGCGTTGGGAACCAATTAATTAATCGGGTATATTTATTGTCAGTTGCCGTATTACATGACCCGCATTGCGTTTTTCCGGCCCTTGGCCAAAAAGGGACGGTTTTTAAGGGGTGCTCCCCGGGCGCGTTTGTGCAGAACTATTTGTGTATGTATGTAGTGAACGGATCAGCTTGTATGTATGTACATAGCTAGATACCACAATGGCACTTTACCTTGATTAAACCCGTTATTATTAATTTTTTATTTTATTAATAATTTTTTTATAAACCGGATATTTTTTGTTATAAATTTACGTAAAAATCGATTATTTTTATTATTTTAAAATAAATTATAGCCGAAAATTAAATATAAAGTTTAATTTTTTTCGGAAAAATTATTAATATCGATAAAAATATTAATATATTTTATTTAATTAATTATTTTATTTAAATAAAGTATTTTAATTAAAATCGTTTTCGTTAAAATTCTGGAAATACGGAATATTAGGATTTTATATTCGAATTTAACCGGTATATTTTAGTTATCTTAATTAATAAGAGTTTAAAATGCCCTTAAATTAATCGAAATTAAAAAAGGTAACTGGTTTGGAATTCCTAGCCTTTTTTCCTAGCTAATATCTGACATTTTTAATCGTAAAACTGGCGAAAAGTTACAAAGCAGCTATCTTATACGGACTTAAGGTTTACCGCGACAAACTTAATATTTTTTAAGTTATTATTTATAAAGTATTTTATATAAGGCTTATTAAATCGAAAAGTTAAAAGGTATAAGATTTATTAAAGTCGAAGTTTATCGGTATTACGTAATAATTAGCTTTAAAATAAGGCTTTTTACAATCGAGGTATAATTTATTATTATTATAAAAACTATTAATAATTGCCGTATTCGAAAATATTAAATAAAATATTTATTATATTAATTATTAATGTAATTATTTCGTATTTTTAACTTAGCTTAAATAATACGGCTTAACTCTAACGACCTTATATATAAAAAAACGTAATTATATAAAATATAATAATTCACCGTGAAAACTATTAATAGTTGCCGTATTTAAAGATACTGAGTAGAGTATTTATCGTGTTAATTATTAGTGTAATTACTTCGTATCTTTAGCTCAGCCTGGATAATACGGCTTGAACCTAACGACCTTGTATAAAATATAATAATATCGTAATTAACATAATATTTTTCGAATTTTATTAAATAATAATTTTCGTAACCGTTAAAAGGAAAAAATATTTTAATTTTTTTATATATATTCGAATATATTTATCGAAATATTAAATTTATTTTAAACTTAATTCGTTCGTTATTTAATTATTATTATTTAATATAATTTTTTAATTAATAATTAAAAATAAATTATTACGAAATTAAATGCTAAAATAATTTTTCCTTATTATAATAATAAATAATAATATAACTTAATTGTAAAAATTACTAATTTAAATAATTATAATTTTTTTAAATTTATTAAAATTTTTTACGTTTTTTAATATTAATAATTATTATATTTATTATTATAAAAAACTTTATTTAAATTTTAATTTCGTCGAAATTATAAATATTCTTTTTAATAATATTATATTTTACCATAATAATCCGAATAAATTCGAATTATTTACGAATTATTTTTAAATTTTCGTATAATATTCGTTAATAATTAACATTTCGATTTAAATAGGTTTAAAGTTCTTTTTTTACCGTTTAATAAATTTCGATATTGAATTAATTCCGATATATTTTATAACGCGTTAAATTAGAAGTAAATTTATTATATTTTTAATATATTAAAACCGGGTAAAAAACTTTTATATATTTAAGTTAATCTCCCTAGAGAAGACGTGACCGTGGAACAAAATTGAACAAATGGATAGATTGTAGTATCGGTTGCTAAGCTTTACCAAGCCCTAACTTTCTTATAGGCGTTTTACTCCAAGGTGATTTTAGACTGCCCTGTTATGCAAGCCCTTATTAACGACCATTTTTGACCGAATTCTAGACGGTTTTCGCAATCCGGAACAGCCGGATAAATTATTGCTCGTAATTCTTTAGCTTATATCGAGTTAAAAGTTAAACTTCGAAGTTTTTAAGCCTTTTACCGCTTATATCTAACTTTTTTAACAGTTTTTTTATACGGTCGATATTTTTTATTATAAAATCGTTTAACTTTTAATTACTTTTATTTATATAAATTAAATTATATCCGAAAATTAAAAATAAAATCCGATCTTTTTGGGAAAAATCGGTTAAATTAACGGAGGTATTAATATTTTTGGCTTGTTTTAAAGTTTTATTAAGTTTAAGGATTTTAAAAAAAACGTTTTCCGTAAAGATTTTACAGTTACGGAATACCGGTATCTTGTAATAAAAATTGCCCGGTATGTTTTAATTATTTTAATTAATAAGGATTCGAAAAGTTATGAGATTAATTAAGGTTAAAATTGTAAGACTGGTAAAGGGTTATAAAGCAACTATTTTATACGGACTTAAAGTTTACCGTGAAAAGCTTAATATTTTTTAAGTTATTGCATTTTAAGAAATTCCCCTTACCGAACCGTAAAGCTAAAGGGCATAAGGTTTATTAAGGTCGAAGTTTGTCGGTATTATACGATAGTTGGTTTCGGAATAAGGCTTTTCGTAACCGAGGCGTATAATTTATTATTACCGTAAAAACTATTAATAATTACCGTATTCGAAAATATTGGGTAAAGTATTTATTGTGTTAATTATTGGTATAATTATTTCGTGTCTTTAGCTTAGCCTAGATAATACGGCTTAAACTTAACGACCTTGCATATATTTAAGTTAAGAATTTATTCTGTAATAAAAAAAATATTAATTCGGGTACGTTAACCGTAATATTAAGTTTTTAAAGTAAATGAAAGAACGTTATATAAAATATAACTTTTTAAAATAAAGTTATTAAATTCTTTTTTTAATTTAAATAATTAATTTTCTTTTAACTTTTTTTATAAAATAATTTATATTATTAATATTAAATAATTATTAATAAATGTTAAATAATAAATATATTAATAAAACGGTTTATAAAATAATATAATTCGTAAGGTAATATAATACGTTATATATAAGAAATTAATATATTTATTAAATATATATATAAAGGATTATATAATATAACCGAAAAATAACTTTAAAAAACTATATCTTTTAATAAGTCGAATAAAAAAACGTAATACCAGTTTTAAAATATAGTAACAAAACGATTATATATATAATTAATTTAATTAGTTAATTTTTAAAGCTCTTAATCTTTTTAGTTATCGCCGATATGGTAACGGGATCGAAGCTTTAATTAGTTAACTTCTTTAAACTGGCGCTACTTAAAAAAATGGTAACTTAAGTATAAGAAAACGTATTATTATATTATTAAGTTATCGGCTTTATAACCCTGTAAAAAGATATCGTCTTAGTAATTATTACTAAAATCTATTATATTAAAACTTATATATATAAAAGCTAATTGCTCTCCTTAAAGAAAACGTAACCGTAGAATTAAATTAAATAAATAAATAGATTGTATTATCGGTTACTAAGTTTTATTAAACCCTAACTTTCTTATAAGCGTTTTATTTTAAGGTAACTTTAAATTACTTAATTATGCCCCTATCGACGACCATTCCTAACGGAATTTTAAATAGTTTTCGTAATCCGGAACCGCCGGATAAATTATCGCTCGTAATTCTCCAGTTTATATCGATTTAAAAGTTAAATTTCGACATTTTTAAACCCGTTATTATTATTTTTTAATTTTGCCAGTAATTTTTTTATAAGCCGGATATTTTTTGGTATAAGTTTACGTAAAAATCGATTATTTTTACCATTTTAAATAAAATCGTATCCGAAAATTAAAAATAAAATTTAATTTTTTTCGAAAAAGTTATTAATATCGACAAAAATATTAATATATTTTATTCGGCCGATTATTTTATTTAGGTTAAGTAATATAATCGAAACCGTTTCCGTCGAGATTCCGGAGGTATGGAGTATTAGAATTTTATATTCGGATTTAGCCGGTATATTTTGATTATTTTAATTAATAAAAGTTTAAGAAAGTATTTTAAAATTAATCGAAATTAAAGAAATCGTAAGATTAGCAAAAGGTTGTAAAGTAGTTATTTTATACGGATTTAAGATTTACTACGAAAAGCTTAATATCTTTTAAGTTATTAAGATTCCCCTTATTAAACCGTAAAAGGTATAAGGTTTATTAAGGTTAAAGTTTATTAGCATTATATAATGATCGGCTTTAAGATAAGGTTTTTTATAACTAAAATATAATTTATTATTATCGTAAAAATTATTAATAGTTACTGTATTCGAAGATATTAAGTATAATCTTTATCGTATTAATTATTGGTATAATTACTTTATATCTTTAGCTTAGTCTAGATAATACGGCTTGAACTTAACAACCTTATATAAAAGCTAATTGCTTATATTATTTTCCCTTGTATTATATTTTCGTTTTTGAAATTATCGAAAGTTTTTTATTATTATTAGATTTTCGATATTATTTCTTTTCGTATTTAATAGTTTTAATAAAAGTTATTATATATATATTAATAATTTTAACGTATTTATTATTTAGAATAAGTTAAAGAGAAAAGCCTTATATTATAGCTAAAAGTAATATTACGTATGTTAAAAAAAAATTCGATTTTTCTGATAATTCTTAAATCGGTTATCAATTTATCGGCGCTCGATTTTATAGTTTTTATAATGGAATAAAACGGGCTTTTTTCAGGTTATAATATTAACTCTTTTAATTAAGCTTAATATAATTGTAAAAATATCTATTTTTATAATATTTTTAAATAAAATGATTAATTATATTTAACGAATACGTTTTAAGTAATAATTAAACCGTTATTTTTAATATAAATTATTAAAATAATATCGTCTTAGCGATTATTATTAAGATCTATTATATTAAAGCTTATATATATATATAAAGTCGTTAAATTTAAGCCGTATTATTTAAACTAAGTTAAAAATACGAAATAATTATATTTAATAATTAATACTATAAATACTTTACCTAATATCTTCGAATACGGCAATTATTAATAATTTTTACGGTAACAATAAATTATATTTTAATTACGAAAAACCTTATTCCGAAACTGACTATTACGTAATACCGATAAACTTTAATCTTAATAAACTTTATATCCTTTTTTTAATTTAATAAAGGAAATTTTAAATAATAATTTAAGAAATATTAAGCCTTTTATAGTAAACTTTATATTTATATAAAATAATTACTTTATAACCTTTCGCTAGTTTTATAATTAAAAATATTAAATATTATTTAAAAAAGATTAAAAACTTTAAACTAGCTAATTTTTTTAACCTCGATTAATCTTACGGCACCTTTATAAACTCTTATTAATTAAAATAATTAAAATATATCTATTAAATCCGAATATAAAACTCTAATATTTTATATTACGAGAATCTTGATAAAAACGATCTTAATTATATTATTCGATTTATATAAAATAATTAACTAAATAAAATATATCGATATTTTTATTAATATTAATAATCTTTTCGAAAAGAATCGAGTTTTATTTAAAAATTTCTAATACGATTTAATTTAAAACAGTAAAAATAATTTATTTTTACGTAAACTTATACTAAAAAATATCCGACTTATAAAAGAATTCCTAGCAAAACTGGAAAATAATAATAACGGGCTTAAAAATATGGAAATTTAACTTTTAGATTAATATAAAATAAAAAATGATAAGTAATAATTTATTAGATTGTTCCGGATTACGAAAACTATTTAGAATTTCGTTAAGAATAGTTATTAATAGAGGTATAATTAAGTAATTTATAAAAAGGTTAAGCTATATAGCTAGATACCTTAATAGCACTTTACCTTATATAAAAAGGTTAAAGTTTAATAAAGTTTAATAATAGAAATAATATAATCTATTAATTTATTTAATTTAGTTATACGGTTATATCTTCTTTAAAAAGAAAGCTTATATATATAAGTTAATTTCTTATAATAAGTTAAATTTAAATTAGTTATTTTTATAATTAATTATAATAAAATATTTAAATTTATCGTAATTAAAAAAAAACGTCTAAGTTCGCGATTATTAAGCTATTTAATTATCATTATAATTTATATTAATTAAACTTATTTTATTTAATTTTAATACCGATCTTTTTAAAATAAACCCTTTTTATTATATTTATATATTTATTTACTATAATTCTTATTTTTAAAACTTTTAAAATATTATTTAAATAATTTAATAAAAACTTAGCCTTTTTATAAGCGTTTTATTTTAAGTTAATTTTAAACTACTTTTTTTATAAAGTCGTTAAGTTTAAGCGGTATTATTTAAACTAAGCTAAAAATACAAAATAATTATATTATGAATTAATATAATAAATATTTTACCTAGTATTTTTAAATACGGTAATTATTAATAGTTTTTACGGTAATAATAAATTATACGTTTTAATTACGAAAAGCCTTATTCCGAAATTAACTATTACGTAATATTAATAAGCTTCGACCTTAATAAACTTTATACCTTTTAGCAGGTTCGGCAAGGGGAATTTTCTAAAAGGTAGATAATAACTTAAAAAATATTAAGTCTTTTACGATAAACCTTAAGTCCGTATAAAATAGCTACTTTACAACCTTTTACCAGTTTTATAACTTTAATTTTAATCGATTTTATAATTTCTTAAATTTCTATTAATTAAAATAACTGAAATATATCGGGTAATTCCTATTATAAAATACCGGTATTCCGTAACTGTAAAGTTTTTACGGAAAACATTTTTTTAAAATTTTTAAAATTTTATAAAACTTTAAAATAAGTTAAAAAATATTAATATCTCTATCGATTTAACCGATTTTTCTTAAAAAAAATTAATTTTAATTTTAATTTTCGGAAACGATTTAATTTATATAAATAAAAATAATTAAAAATTAAACGACTTTATAATAGAAAATATCGACCGTATAAAAAAACTATTAGGAAAACTAAATATAAACGGTAAAAAGCTTAAAAATTTCGAAATTTAACTTTTAGTTCGATATAAGAAAAATTACGAATAATAATTTATCCGGTTATTCCGGATTGCAAAAACCGTCCAGAATTTAATTAGGAATAGTTGTCGATGTCACGGCACGAGAACAAGGGCTATACCATTACACCACCAAAAGTAGAACGTTGTCAGCTCGAGCACTAACTGCCTTGTTCTGCCCTATATACCTACTAGGTGCCACTTAGAACTGTAACAGTCGATAAGGGCTTATATAACTGGGTAATTTACGAAATAGTTAAGGTTTAGTAAAGCTTAGTAATCGAGATATATAATTTATTAATTTATTTAATTTTATTACACGGTTACGTCTCTTTTATAAAGATTACTTATTTTTATAAACTTTTATTAATAACGATTTTTAATTAAATTTTAATAGTTTTTCGTAATTCGAAATAACCGGATAAACTATTACTTGTAATTCTCTTTATATAGATTTAAAAGTAAAATCTTAATATTTCTAAGTTTATTATTAGTATTTTTTACTAATAATTTCTTTATAAGGCGGATATTATCTAATATAAATTTATATAAGAATCGAATATTTTAATCGTTATAAATTATATTATATTTAAATATTAAAAATATAACTAGATTTTAAAAAATTTAAAAAATTTAATAAAAATATCGATAATTTTTAATTACGTAATAATTATATATATATATATATATATATATGTATATTAAATAATATAAACGAAATTTTTTCGGTAAAAATTTGGAAAATATTTAATATTAAAACTTTATATTTAAATTAATAAGGTAGATTAAGTTTAAACCGTATTATTTAAGTTAAACTAAAAATATACATAATAATAATAATAATTAATACGATAAATATTATATTAATATTTTTAAATAAAATAACGATGCTTAGTTTTTATAATTAAAATAAATTATACGTTTTAATTATAAAAAACTTTATTCCGAAATAAATTATTAAGTTTTCGTAAATATATAATTTTTCGATTAATATTAGCTAAAAGGCTTATTTACGTAATGCTAATAAACTTTAACCCCGATAAACCTTATACCTTTTAACTAGTTCGATAAAGGGATATTTAAATTTAACGGGTATATTTTAATTATTTTAATTAATAAAAGTTTATATAAAACGTTGTATTATTTATTAAATTTAAACACCTTTTCTTCTTTTTTATTTTAGTTAATATTTAATGCTTTTAATTATAAAACTAATAAAAAATATTAAATAACTATGTTATACGAACTTATAGTTTATTATAAAAAGCTTAATATATTTAAGTTATTATTTACTTTTTAAAATATAGTTTTTATAGAATTAAATTAAAGTTTATTAAAGTCGAAATTTATTAATATAATATAAATGAACTTTTTCAGTTAACGTACTATATAAGCGAGCTGTACATATAAGTAAGCTGTATACTTTTTGGTACGTCGTAATAGCAAATTCGAATTAAATAACTATAATATATTAAATTAATTTAAATTAATCGGATTTTTTATCGTTAGATGCCTTTATATTTTCCTTATAAGTACGCGTATTATGTCCGGGCTTACCGCAAACGCTATATTTCCGTTTTTTTGCCTAAACTTTTTTGTAACGATTTTTTTCGGCCGTTGTTAGCTGCAATTGTTTACCATTATTTTCCTTCGTAATTATAAGAGTTTATGTTTTTTTTACAGTAAGTATCCCTTTTTTTTTGAAAATGTTTATTTTTGGTTTTCCGGCGTTTATTAAAAATATGGTTCGTTTTACGTAATAAGCCGTATTTTTCTTAAAGAAAGGTAATTTTGTACAAAAGTATTAGGTTATTTTTTGTTAAAAAATTAACCGATTTAATTATTTTGGTCGGTAAGTTACCTTAATAATTTCTAATTTTTCTTTATAAATAACGTCTTTGTTAAATTATTTTAGTAATATTTTTAAAAGTTTTTGCAGATGGAGAAATAACGGAATTGGTAAAGGTAAGTGGAAAAATGGTCGGTATAAGTATAATTGGAATTTTTAATTCGGAAAGGACGTAATTAAGATTAAATAAAATAAGTTTTACTTTTACGAATCCGGATTTAATATTATTAGTTATTATGGCGGTTTTAAATACGTTATAAAAGCCGGCGATAAAATTTTCCTTAGTAATATAAGTAATATAACGTTACATAAGATTTTCGATATATAATAAGTAAGTACGTTTTAATACGGAAAAATAAGATATGTTAAAAGGTTAAAGCCGATAGGAAAACTAGGTAGGTATATAAAATATAATAATATCGTTAGTTTTATAGTAATTTTCGAATTCGATTAAATAGTGGTTTTCGTAACCGTTAAAAATAAGGAAACGTTTTGAATTTTTAATATACGTTTTAATGTATTTATCGAAATGTTTAATTTATTTTAAACTTAGTTTATTTGTCGTTTAGCCGTTTTCGCTTATAATAATCTTTTAATTGGATAAAAATGGGTTATCGGCGAACTAGCGAAGAAAGTGGTTTTTCCCGGTAAGGATAATAAATAAAAATAAGGCCCAGTTTTAAGAGTTAATAGTTTATATTACCGTAAACCATTTCCTATTTCTTTATTACGCTTATTTAAGTTTTTTACGTTTTTCGGTATTTGTAATTATTATATTTATTGTTATAAAAAAACTTATTAAGAATTTTGTTTCGTCGAAGTTGTAAATATTTTTTTTTCGTAATACCGTATTTCGTAATTATAATTTAAATAAGTTTAAATTATTTACGAAATATTTTTAGATTTTCGTATAAAATCCGTTAATAATTTATTTTTCGATTTAGATATGTTTTAAGTTTATGTTACCGTTTAATAAAGTTGGATACTTAGTTAATTTTGATACGTTTTATAACGCGTTATGTAAGTAATAAATTTGTTATATTTTTAACGTATTAATACCGGACGGGAAACGTTTACGTATTTAAGTTAAGGATTTATTCGATAATCGATTTTTTTTTTAATCGGCGTTAATTTTTGCAAATTAAGGACGGTATCGGGTCGGGCGTATTTATTATTAATTTGCGTTTTTAAGGTAATAAATGAGATATTATAAATAGAATTAAGTTTTTTATAACTAAGTTTCGGGTTTCGTTTTTAACCTGAACGGCTAGGTTTATTTTCGCTTTTTTTGTAAGCCGTTTTATATTGTAGTTGTTAAGAAATAAGTGATTAAAGTTAAAGAGTTAAAATAATAAAAAAAGTGTACAGCTTACTTATATGGTACGTTAAGATTAATTAAAAAATTACGTATTTACGGAAACTTAATAATTTATTATAAAATAAAACTTGCCGAATTAAAATATATAATTTATTTTAATAAAAGCTTAACATCTTCTAAGTTATTGCATTCCAGGAGATTCCCCCTGCCGAACCGTAAAGCCAGAGGGCATAAGGTTTATTAAGGTTAAAGTTTGTCGGTATTACGTAACAGTTAGTTTCGGAATAAGGTTTTTCGTAACCGAAACGTATAATTTATTATTACCATAAAAATTATTAATAATTACCGTATTCGAAAATATTAAGTAAAGTATTTATCGTATTAATTATTAATATAATTATTTCGTATCTTTAGCTTAGCTTAAATAATACGGCTTAAATCTAATAACTTTAAATAATTTATTTTAATAATAAAAATTATTAAATATTTAAAAATAATAATATTAAATATATGAATTATTATTATAATTACTATATATTTTTATTTTATTTTATTTATTTAAATTATTTTAAAATAATTTAAAAAAATATATTAATTAAGAATTATTATATATATAATAAACCGGGATACGTATAATTTATTCTAATTGTAAAAACTAATAGTTATTAGCATATTCTAAGATATTCCGTATAGTATTTATCGTATTAATTATTAATATAATTACTTCGTATCTTTAACTTACCTTAGATAATACGGCTTAAATCTAACGATCTTATATAAGAAATTTAAAAAAATTATAATAAAAATTATAATAAAAAATTCGATTAATTTATCTTAATTTATTTTTATATTATTATTTTATCTTATATCGAGTTTAAAGTTAAACTTCCTAGTTTTTAAGTTTTTTTACTACTTATATTTAGCTTTTTTAATAGTTTCTTTATGCGATTAATATTCTCCGTTATAAGGGTGTTTAAATTTTAATTGTTTTTTCTTTTATAAATTAAACGTAGAATTAGATTTTTTTTTAAGAAAAAATCGATAGGTTAACGAAAATATCGATATTTTTAATTTATTTTAAAATTTTATAAAGTTTAAATATTTTAAGTATAATATTTTTCGTAAAAACTTTATAGTTACGAAATACGGGTATTTTTTAATAGGAATTACCCGGTATATTTCGGCTATTTTAATTAATAAAAATTTAAAAAAAACGTAAAATCGACCGAAGTTAAAAAAGTCGTAAAACTGGCAAAGGGTTATAAAGCAGCTATTTTATACGAACTTAAGATTTACCGCGAAAAGCTTAACATCTTTTAAATTATTATTATAAAGCACTTTATATAAAAGCTACTAATTCGAAAAGTTAAAACCTCTCGGTATTATATAATAATTAATTTCGAAATAAGGCTTTTCGAAACGGAAGTATATAATTTATTATAACTATAAAAACTATTAATAATTACCGTATTCGAAAATATTAACTAAAATATTTATCTTATTAATTATTAATATAATTACTTTATATTTTTAGCTTAATTTTAATATTATAGATTAAACTTAATAAGCTTTTATATTATTATTATATATTTTAATAGCTTAATACATACGAACCCAGATTTTTCTTAATCGTTACCGGCTTAAATACCTTGTTTTAATTAAGTATAAAAGTAGTTAATTCGAATATAGTATATAATGCCGTTTTTAAGTAGCGTTAACTTAAAAAGTTAACTATTTAAGAATTCGATTTTATTACTATATCGGCGAATAATCGGAGTAATTAAAGACTTTAAGAATTAATTAAATTAATCGTATATATTATTAAAACTATTAAATACGGTATTTTAAAACCTATAATACGGTTTTTATTAAACCTTATTATAAAGAAACGAGTTTTAAAAGGTGCTTTTCGGTTACGTTATATAATTCTTTATATATACGTACTTAGTAAATAAATTAGTATATTATATATATATATGGCCCAATAACTCAGTGGTCACGAGCCTGGGTATCTCTTTCAATTAATGCAAACTTAGGTACCCTGTTAATTAATCGCAAGAAATAACTGGTTCAAATCCAGCTTAGGCTACCGTTCCTCTAGGTAGCGCCAGCCTAGAGGAGCTAAACCAATTGGGGTTTCGGTTCCGCTACCGTGTCGGCAACAATTAAGGGGTGGCTGGTAGAACCAATTACGATTGGGGGCGTTAGGAACCAATCAATCAATCGGGTATATTTATCGTCAATTGCCGTATCACATAACCCGTATTACGTTTTTCCGGCCTTTAGCCAAGAAGGGACGGTTTTTAAAAGGGTGCTCCCCGGTCGTATCGTGTAATCCTTTGTGTATGTATATAGTAAATGGATTAGCTTGTATATATATAGCTAGATACCTTAATAGCACTTTACCTTGCATATATATATATATATAATTAAATACTTAAATAGTACTAACCTTATATATTATTATTTTATTTAAAGTTATTATTAAAAGTATGAAAAAATATCTTATTTAATTATATAATTTATTAAAATTACTGCATATTAAAAATTATGTACGCTTTATTTTCCTATTAAAATCTTTTACAACTTTTTATTTTTATTAAGAGATAAATTTATTAAAGCAACTTTAATAAAAAAACCTTTTTTAAAATTATTAGTCATCGTATTTTTAATTAAAGTTTATTATAAAATTTTTTTTTCTAATTTTTAATAGTCTTAGTTGCTTAGTTTTCGTATAGTATAAAGTATATACTCTGGGATTTATATGGGGCTTAGCGCGTTTTAATAGAACTTTAATCTTATCTTTACTTTATATATAAAAAACTTTATATTTACGTTTAATTCTTTTCTTTTAAAGCATATTTTAAGTAATATTACTTTATTTTACGTTTAACTGTTATTTTTTATAAATTTTAAAAAAATGTATTTTATAGTTAAATAACGATGTAAAAATGTTAAGTTTTTACCGTTTTAAGTAGGAAAATAATACGTATATAATTTTTAATACATATTAATTTTAATAGCTTTTATTACATTTTATATTAATTTATAACTTTAAAAACGTTATATAACTTAAGTTATTATAAAGTATTATAGAGTATTAATAAATAAGCTAGGTGTTAAAGAAGAGAAATCCTAGTTAGGAAATAAGTATATTTAAGAACTGGTTATACCCGGGGGTAGTCAGGAATCTTCGCACGGCCTATTAAGGGGTGGCTTGGGATTATCTGCTTTGCACACGTTCTCGTTCGCATATGCCCGGTACCTGTCTAGGAGGTCCGTTTTTTATACCCTCGAACTGCGTGAAGGTACTGAGATGCGCTACAACGGCCTGCGTATCGATCTCGAAGGGCTTTTTTAGCCGCTTCGGCGCTGTCCCAGTTACGTGTTGCTCGTCGTCTGCCTGAATAGGCAGAGCCGCCTTGACATCATCGCACCGTATTGCCGTGAAATTCAGTTTGTATCGGATATACTGGGTATCATAGAGCTGTTCAGCTCCAGGCAGGCTAGGGCTACCCATCTGATTATTCGAGCTCTTATTGGAGATTTTGCCCTCGGAATAGCGAATTGGACTGCTGAAGAGATAGCGCGAAATCTCGCTTCGTTCGAGGTTTATCAACACCAGGTAGTGCTGCTGCGCCGCATTCGTCCATGACCGCCGGGTAGCCCCAAAAGCGTTTGAGGCGCCACCACTATCACTCTGAAGACTTATGCGCATTGGCGTCTTCAGGAGGTCGTAGCTGTCATTCGAGAGCAACAGCCATGTATGGCCGCTATAAGGTGTTTTGGGAAATATCGTCTCTTCACCCTCCGGTTCGCTACAGTTGGAGTGCGAAACGAATGGCTTTTTCGACTGCCGCCATGTCTCCGCGGGGGCAAATGACGGCGTGGCCCTCAGGTCCGGGATGAGAGGATGGATAACGCCGAAGTAGTTGTGCTACATGCCAACCAACGGGCTATTGACCAAATTGGCTGGGATAGCGAATGGATAAGCCTCGGCGATCCATGTATGAACAAGCTGGGGGATCGCATCGGGATGGATAAACGCCTGAGAAGGCGGTCAGCTCAGCCTCGGCCACCACATGTCCTTGAAGAAGGCAAACGCATCGTACATCGTCGTCGACCTTCACATATATCGTTCTCTTTCACTGCACGTATCCCACATTCGGCTGTAATCCGACCGTTCACGAGACCCCACGTCAACGATGCGGTAATCCTCCGTTCACGACATGAGTTGGCCTAGGTAAGCCAGATCGCCTTCTTTCTTCGTGTGTACGATAAAGCGCATGTTGTCAAGATAACCGCCGTTGGCGGCTAGGTTTTGCAAAAGGAAGCAGTCCAAGACGTCAACGTTCCTCCTGCGGCCATAGAAGGTCCAACCCACGATCTTGATGCCCCGCGGCTTCCTCCAACATCCATGGGGAGCGATGGTGTCAGACACTGATGTCTTGTTCTGTCTGTGTAGAATAAGAGCGTACGGCTGGCCATCGTCACCCACCGGCCAGATCGTGCAAAACTGGGGCTGTGTTGAAACGGCCTCTTGGGCCACCCGTGAAACGGTCTTAAGTAACTCGAGGTGAGCCAGTTCGGGGACTAAGACGGTTACTCCAAAGAAGACGACAACTGAGATTAGAAGGTGTCTCCGGTCGATCTTTTGCATGATCATACAGGAGTAGTAGGAGAGGAACTCCCAACGACTCCGATCCGGGGTTGGCCCCTCGGTGGGCTCGGTCCTACTCTCGTCGTGATAGAGAGACGACTTGTCCCATTCCGAACCGCTGAGTTGGTCGCTGGAAGTACGGGATTCTAGATCGTGTAGTCTACTCACAGGTAAGCGGCAGCTTTTGTTTTAGGAAGACATGATAAGCTTTCGGGACAAGAAGTGAACTTGCCGCCGGGCAACGGTCGAGGAGACCTTTCTAAATTATTTATATTTGTGTACGAGATACGGTCCCGAATGCTTAGCTCAGGCTGTTCGGCTCACTACTAGTTTAATAACCTATTTACAACCATTACCTGGTATTATAGATCGACAGGCACTGGCAAGGCCCATCACGTCCCCCGGACATTGGGGACAGTGTCTGTTTGTAGTATACATGTAAATCATTGGGAAGAGAAGACGTCCATTGGCAACAGCGTTGGGGCTTTATGTACGTTACCTCTTTCGCAGCTGCCTGTTTGACCTATGAAACTGTGACTAGGCAGGTACCAATTTCAGTCACCATGTATGGTCCATGTAGACAGCATGTAACGGGAGATTGACTGCCTTCAATCCTGATTTGCCAGTTGAACGTGCTTGACGGCCAAGATGGCGTGGGCGTTGGTTGATAGGTTTTCACACCACGTACTTCAATACATAACACGAATACATAGCCCGTGTTATAGCCAGTCCTCTTTACTCCAGGAATGCGGTATGCGGAGGAATGCTTTGGCATTAGGCAGCACCCCGGTCTTGGAGCCTGTTGCGGCCGCTGAAGTTGTGTCCCAGGCTGAGTACGAAGTAGAGGAGAGGGCTCGTGGTCTAGACTTTTGTGGTCGGTCTTCCTACAAGGAGAAGAGATGGGTGAGGCGTTCTAACTTTACGCCAATGGCTGAGCCAAGTTACATGCAAGGCGGGCAATTCGCCAGGACTTGCGGGTCGGTCTCTTATGTAAAACCCCCAGCATAATAAACGACAGCCACCACACCTGAGATGCAGCGCAGGCTGACTGGCTGGATGTTGTGGGATGGAGGCTGTAGTTCGTCCCGTATGCCTGTATCTGCTGCTATATGGAAGATACTTATTTTTAGGTGTTCGGTTTCATTAGGTAAGTACCTCGACCGATCTACGTCGCAATGTACGAGCTTCAAATCCAAGCATCATGCAGCCGGGCTGCCCCATACGTTAGGTCTTCTCCCTATGTACGCTACTGCGCAAATTGTTGGCGAGAGGTCAGTACATCGCACACTGCGCTTTTAATATCTCCAATCAACGGGATAATGAGCCACTGCATGAAGTCACATGCAAAGTTTACTATAATTTGTTTAGTAGGAATCTTAACAACGTCTTCTTACCCTATAGGTAAGAACCTCTTTACACGATTCCCCTTATACTTAAAGCGGACTTCCTCTCTCTTGGCATGCCTACCTACCTAGGTTTTTCATATCGAGCGTCGTTAACAAATCAACAGCCGACGTGTTCCACAAAGTGGTAATCAGCACACTAGAACCTCAGCCGAGTACTAAGGGGATCTGTTTGCTGTATGCACATCTGTTAGACTTATCGATGGGTATGCATGTAAAGTAGGCAGGTAAGCTCGGTACCTGCATTGACGTAGGTAAGTACTTCCCTAATAAGTATTAAGGTGATGTTTGCTTTACCGGGTAGTAGCAACAGCAGCAATAATTAACCGTAATAGCAGTGGTGCATTGGTATCGCCCTAACCCGATATTTTACAATAATCCATCCATCTACATACATACTGCAGAAAATCCTACGAATTACGACAGCATCACCCATTCGGCTCTTCTTAGTCTTTCGTTACATCATTTACTGCTTATTTAATTGATTGATCAATGTTCACTCAGCCTGCGCCCTCGTCACCAGGCACATCCTTGCCGCTTGCCACCTCGTCCACCCGCGGCAGTAGACTTCGAGATTTCATCAACATTCGCAATTACACCCACAGTCATCTTTTGTCGCGTGAGCCGCCACTTGCCACCATTCGTCCTATCCACGACATAGCCGCTGTGCCCTCCGCCTCATCATCGCCTCGGTCCCACAATCCCATCCGCCCAGGGACCCTTATTCCTAGCACTTCCGCTATACACGATAGCCCGTTATCCTCCGAAGCCCCTCATAACTCTGAAGGACCCGCCTCCGAGCTGCTTGCTTCGGCACATAATCAGGACGGTGCTTTCGAGCGGACGTCGCGTCAGCCGCCCCCGATCGAGTCCTGGGAAAACACCGTCGAGCGACTCTCCAGATCGAGGACTGTGCCTGATCCGGGAGACCACGCGTTTGAGACTGCAATGACGCGGACACGCTCAGCAACTACGGGCGATCGGTCCCCTGAAATGTTACCCAGCATTCGCTTTTCTGCCTTCTATGACCCACGGTCGAACCGGCCCTCTCTGTCCTTTACCCCCATGTCGCGCACCTTGCCAACTGGAAAGGAAGTTATCAAAGTTGGCCGCTACTCGGAGCGAGAGAACCACACGCCCATTCCTTCAAATGCTCCATCCGCTGCCCCTGTCGGATTCAAGAGCAAAGTCGTCAGCCGGCGGCATTGTGAATTCTGGTTCGAGGATGGCAAATGGTATATCAGGGATGTCAAGAGCTCGTCTGGCACATTCCTTAACCATATCCGGCTGAGCGCGCCAGGCACCGAATCGAAACCGTTCCCTATCAACGATGGCGACATAGTACAGTTGGGAATAGATTTCAAGGGCGGAGAGGAGATGATATACCGCTGCGTAAAGATGCGAATCGAGCTCAACCGGGGCTGGCAGGCGAAGCCCAACTCTTTCAAGTATGTCGCCCTTGATTTTCCATCACACATTTGCCTCGTCGGTCCGCCGAGGTGCCTCCTTCGCGAGCGGAAGCATTTTTGATTGCGTGATTCAGGGTGCAAGATCTAACCTATCTCTTTTTGCAGTGTGGCAACTCATAAGCGCCTGCGAAACATGACTTCAGCTGCATCGACAGCGTCACATGCACAAGATTGTTCGATATGTTTGAATGCTATCGCCGTATGTGTTGCATTGCCTCCCCACAACAACTTTTGAGATCTGCCCGGTTATGGTACTGATGATTACATGTAGCCTTGCCAATCGCTTTTTGTCGCACCTTGTTCCCACACTTGGCACTACAAATGTATTCGGGAATTGTTGATAGGGCCGTCTGCTCCCATATTCATTTGTCCAAATTGTCGAGCTGCTGCAGACTTGGACGCTGAGGTAGACGAGCCCTCGGATGAATGGCAACAACTCGACTCTGGCATGGAAGATGCACAGGAAGAGAGGCTCGAGCAATCAGTGCCTCAGCTGATAGATACGGATGCGCCTTCGTCCGGGGCCCACGCTAGTGATAGAGACACTCCCGAGTCATCACATGGTGGTATCGATGTGGGTGATATGACAGTGCATATCGATCCTGCGACACTCGAGCGGGAAACTCCTTCGAGGCACGTGTTATCGGGCCCGGTTCCAATCCCGAACTCGGCCTTCCGTGCAACCAGCGCTGGATGCTCGGCAGCGTTATTGGCCTCGCCTCGAGGCGCTCGTACGCCTTCACCAGAGGGCAATCCCACCATCGGTATGACGGAAGGTCCGCTTACTCCACGAAATGATGCTGGACCGTGGGTCTTTGATGGCAATCCTGCGCGTGTGAGTGAGGATAGCTCTAGGCGGCCCGGGATGAGCAGTCTAAATGCTGCTGCGCAAGCTGGGACGGCAACATGAGGTCGACTCGAGTTTCACACACACAGAATTCCCCCGTCAACGGCGGGGAGCGATGCATGCATCACTTGCGCCGATGGAATCGAGAGCAATATGGCAATACATTTTTTGAGCCTCGCCTCGCCTCGAATGCAGCAGTGCCCCTAATGTCACACATCAAAGTCTTTATGTGTCGTCGGCATCTTAACACTTGGCAAACTTGTAGCCAACGCAGCCAGTGTTCTGCACTGAGCTGACTAAGGCAGTATTCGAACTGTATATCGGACTTCGTATAGGGTCTGGGGTGCTGGTTCAGACTGGAATAGGCAGGCTGGCCGCGTTTTCTCTTACGTCGCCTAACAGCGACTCGACTATATATGTGTCAACCGGACTTGTAGGGGGCGGTAAGAAGAAGCTAGAGAACAGGACGTTACGCGTCATCTGAGATATTCGTAACGCGGGATATCAAGTGTATGAGGAGACATCTCGAAACTGACTCGTGGTGGGGCAGTGTGTGTTATACCGACATGGTCAGTAACTGATTCTTTGGGTGAAGAACCCGGGTTTAGAGATGTTCAAAATGGATCATGGCTTTGCATATCGTTTGAGGTGTGAGACTCCTAATACAGTTATATTGTCTTCTAATCAGTATCAAACGCCTTTTCGGAACCTTTAGGGGCTTCAGTTTCCATAACCATACCTGGCTCTGGGATACCTATTAGAGCTAGTCTCTATGAAATATGTTTTACGGACAGGTATACCCTAGAACTAACATCTCAGTACAGACCCCTTTAAATGAGCATGCCTCGATGACGTGCATTATCGTAAACCTCCTACTACCTACGAGGTATATGAACCTACGTGTGTATATGTGTGTATTATAGGTAACTCCGGGGTAGCTAGTATAAAGTTGGTTCTAGCTAATCCATACCTACATGGTATAAGACTTAGTACCTACCTGGATATGTACATGCACGTCCCCTACGCTTATGTTCCGGGAACCCGTGGGTGGGCGCCGGAGTGCCGGTTCTAGCCGGTATAGATACTCTACCTAGTTGTTAGTAGTTTTTTAGTGATCAGTTAGCGACCCACGGCGTACAGCGACTTCGGACTTTGGGAAGGAATTCTCCCTGGCGGCATACATCCAAATGCTTATTATTTTTATTACCACCGCCGTCGTTGTGCCGCGGCGGTATAAAAAGAAATTCTTCCTTCACATTCAAACAGTATGAAAATGAGAGGGTGATCCATCATTCTTACACCTCTCAACCACTCCGAGCGCAGAACCCGACGTCTCACTGAAGCTTCTCATACCTACCTAGGGTAGCTTCTCCAGTCTATATTCTTGGATACGCGAGCCTCAGAACCTGCGTGCCTGGCTACAAAACCAGATACAGGCTCGAGCCCAGAAGGGTCAGCAGCTTGGAGTGGTGAGATGTCGACTACGGCTGGGTAAGCATAGCAAAAATGGGCAATGGGAAGAGCTGAAATCTTCGCATCAAACTGACGCCAAGCTTCAGTGCCTTCATAGCAGGCGGTATAGCCGCCTGCGGTGCTGTCACGGCCACGCACCCTTTCGAGACGGTTAAGATCAGGTACGCGTTCTCCCCTCGCGATGATGCGCACATGGCGCGCCCGTGAATGTGAGCCGTCGGTGCCTTCCATTGACGTCGTGTCTACTCCCAATTTGAAAACGCCGAAGCTGACGCCACGTCTGCGAAACCAGGATGCAACTCCAGGGCGAGCTTCAATCCAAGGGCCACCAGCCGCACCACTATAGGGGCCCCTTCCACGGCGTCGGTGTCATTATAAGGAACGAGGGCCTGCGTGGGATCTACCGCGGGATCGGATGCGCGTACGTCTACCAGATCTTGCTTAACGGGTGTCGGTTGGGCTTCTACGAGCCGATGCGCAATGGACTGGCCACGCTGCTCCTTCGCGATGGTTCGAAGCAGAACCTCGGTATCAACATGTTCTGTGGCGCGACCTCGGGCATCATCGGCGCCGCTGCCGGGAGCCCGTTCTTCCTGGTGAAGACGCGCTTGCAGAGCTACTCTCCCTTCTTACCGGTCGGAACCCAGCATCAGTATCGCAATGCGCTCGACGGCACGACCCAAATCTACAAAGCGGAGGGTTTCAGGGGGTTGTATAGAGGCGTGGGTGCGGCGATGATAAGGACGGGTTTTGGCAGCTCCGTGCAGTTGCCCACATACTTCTTCGCCAAGAGGAGGCTCATGCGGCACTTAGGCATGCAGGAGGGCGCGCCGCTCCACCTGGCCAGCAGTACCGTATCGGGCTTTGTTGTCTGCTGCGTTATGCATCCTCCAGGTAAGTCTGTGAACGCATCTTGATGTTATGCATGGAGACTTTGCTGATCCGTCGATAGACACCATCATGTCACGGCTGTACAACCAACACGGCAACCTGTACAAAGGCGTTTTCGATTGCCTAGGCAAGACAATAAAGACCGAGGGTTTCTTTGCCATATATAAAGGCTTCTTGCCCCACCTCGCTAGGATATTACCCCATACCATCCTGACGCTCAGCCTGGCGGAGCAGACCAACAAACTCATGCGCAGGGTCGAGCAGAGCATATTGCCGTCCTCGGTGATGAATAAGGCGTAGCGAGGCACTGAATAGAGAAGCGAATGCAAGAGGGTCCTGTTTGAGTATAGATGTACTATCCGCAAGACCGACGGAAGGAGCGGGCGTTCCTTCGACGCTGCTATATTTGTTTTTGCCTGTCGGTGGCATACTGGCGGTTGCATTTCCGTTCGTCCAGAGACGAAGGATAGGGGCCCGGTATATAGAGGCGAGCGGATAGCTGAATCCAAATAGTAAATGGCAGTGCCGGCGGTCACTTGGTTTTTGTTCATGCACTCAGTTATTGTGCGCTACCCACGTGTAGATCTCTCGCATCCGTAGCATAAGCTTCTCCTCCATCCCTCCGCCGTCTCGTCCATCTCTTCGCCGATTTCCCCCCTCCACCGCTCGTCGCCGGACTTGTCGAGCGCCACGCCGCATATACCGCATCCGCCCCCAACGCCCTGTTGTTCGCCTGCCCCACCGCCAGCAGCACGACTCAGCTTACCCGTTGTACGCACCACGTTCGCCACGACGGAAGGGTAGTTCTGCTCCACCTCGCCGAAGTACCGCGCCATGACGTCGTCGATGCTGAGGTCCTTGTGCGAGACGACGGCGCCGGCGCCGTTGCGGCCGCCGCGCGGGTCGCTTGGGGGAAGGAGTTCCGCGAGCGGCGGCGCCGCGATGGCCGCGTAGGAATCGAGCTCCTTACGGAACACCTCCCGCAGCGGATGGTACACGGGCATGGATGACGCGACGGCCTCGGCGGCGGGGAGGTCGAGACGACCGGGGACCGGGAACGGGCCGTCGTTGATCTGCCACGGCAGCGAGAACCCGCGCCCCTTGGCCGTCTCCGACAGCGTCAGCTCCGCCAGAGACGTCGTGTTGTAGCCCAGCAGCAGCGCGTCGCACGCGCGCTCCGCCGCCGCCGCGAGGAGCGCGTGCCGTGTCAGCAGCCGCCGGACGTCGGCGCGCGACGTCGCCGACGGCAGGCGGTCGAATAGGCGCGCGAGCCTGCGCGCGGGCGACAAGTTCGCGTCCACCTCCGTGCCCGTGTCCGGCAGCGCCGCCCAGTCGACGGCCGGCGAGCCCAGGACCGACGACAGGTCGAGCGTCCGGATCTCGGTCCCCGGGAACCTGACCCTGTAGCGGTCGAGCCAGTCTTCCCGGTCACGGTTGCGATTCCGGTTCCCGCTCTCGCCGCGCGTGCTGCTACTACTACTACCTGCTGCTAAAGCGTCCTGAAGATCGTCCTCGTCGTCGTCGGCTACGTGCACGACCAGGAGTTCGAACCGCTGCCGCTGCTTGCGCTCGCGCTGCTGCCGCGCGGTCTCATGCATGATGTGCAGCAGCGCGGTTGAGGAGAGGCCGCGCGATAGGCCCAGCAGGTACCGCTGCGGCCTCGTCGGCAGCCGCTTCCCCCGCGTCTCGCGCTCCAGGACCTCGAGGCGCTTGACGGTCTTGTAGCTCACATAGGTCGCGAAACACGACCTGCAGAGAGACTCAGTGTTCGCTCGGTAGGGGGGAAAAAAAAATACAAATCCCAATTAAGCGAGCTTTTGTTATCTAAAATAATTCACAGTGTGGTGAGGGCGACGAAAGGGGGTGTGGCTTACGGGCATACTGTTTCTGCTCCCCGGAGGTCCAGTGTCGCTTCTTCCTCTTTGCACCTATTGCACCGTGGGCGTGGGCTCTCGGAAGACCCCGCAGGAATTGTCATCTCGATAGTTAAACCACTACCACAACCCTTTTTAAAAAAAAAGGAACAAAACATATGAATACCGTAGTTTCAAAGTATCAAAGCGGAATTAACCCTGCTACCATGTAGAGGCGTAGCAGGCGATTATTCTACTGGCGTGTCAGGAAAAGACTTAGTTGTCAAAATTGACAAATCGCGCTCTTGTTGACTCGAGTTTCATACTAGAAGTAGTGCACAGTGATAAGCTTTCCCCACCCCCTAAACAAAATGCCGGGTAGGAGGTCTGCGAAAACCATACACGCACTGAGCTTACAGTATTACATTGCTCGGTTAATAGGCGGTATTATTCAGAGATCTGAAGACTTTCATGAAGGGCTTCTTCATTCATGTCATACACGTCTACGCGACTACAAGACCTGACTAAATAAGCATGAGATATCACTACTTTCAATCCAAGCGCGATCCTGCTTCCAGGCATGAACAACCAAATCCCTCCCCGTTCGGGCAACACTCTCAACCTGCTCTGGGCTTCCCCAGCCTTGGACGAACGTGCCAAAGCTGATCAGGTGCGTGCCAACTTGGATTGCGATCCGGAAAGCGAAGTCCGCGCTGACGATCTCATACGCCTCGGTCAACCCTTGAATGATCCAGAGTCCGGCATCAATTGACTTGTAGAGCCATAGCTCATACAGCTCGGCGATCATCTGCCCGAGATCCAGGCTAGGGACTCCCAGTTGTGCCATTTCCCAGTCAATGACAAAGACTGGAATCTCACTATCGCTTTGGATCGGCGCATTTGGTATTAGGATGCTAATAGACGTCAGCCGAAAAAGTGATATACGGAGGACGTGGCATGCATCGACCTACTTTCCAGTCCAGAAGTCTCCGTGGATAATCTGAAGCTCGTCCTCGTTTTCCAGCTCTAAAGCGGCCATGTTCCTGACCTCTTCGAAGACGGGTCTTGCGTGCCCTAGGACTGCCGGATACTGTTCAACGCGCTGCTGCAGCCATCCAAAGTTGATCATATGCTTGAGCTGTTGTATTTCCTTGCTTTTAGACACAGTCTGGCGCAACCCCGGCTGCTGCGCTGACCACCCGTGGAAGCTTCGCAGCCACCTGCCCAAGGCCTTCCCGAGCTGGTAGCATTGGGGCCTTAACGATTCGTGGGTGTGCGCTGGGTACGTGTTTAGTACGTACGTCTTTAGATCGATGCCCTGGGCTAAGTATTCTAGGATTTGGATGTTGCTTCCCTCGTCGAAATGAAAGACCTTGGGGGTCTTGACCGTGTATCTGAATTCGTCACCCGGGTCTGTCTTGCCAATGACAGCTAAGTCCGAGAGTGATTTCAGACTCTCCTCCTCGACATGCTTTAATCGGTTAGTCAAGTGATTGTGGTTATCAAGCCGTGTACTGTGATTCATACACAACGTAGGAGAGTCAACTTGAAGTCCGGGTTGTCTTTGACATAGTCTTCTCCGTGCTTCAACAGGACTTCTGTCGTACCATCCTGAAGAGGTGCTACTAGGGTGGCACGATATATGTAATTCGCGGTGCCCCCTGACAGCTGTTTCAATGACGAAGAAGCGAAGGGAGTGTTCTCGAGGGTTTTGAGGACTTTGGTCCCGACGTCATCCTGCGCTGCTGGATTCATTATCCAAAAGTTGCTATCTACCCCGATTGTTAATCAGAAGTAGCAGTCTTGTGAAGTTAGAATTTATCGCAGATAACCTACAATGCTGGATATTAACAACTGTCAAATGATCTCTCGGTGTTATATGAATTGTAGTGGCCTCGTGGCAAAGGGCTCTCGGCCTACAATTACATCGAGTGTGTATTTACTCGATTGGACCCCGGGCTAAGTGATGGTTTAAATAGAACTCACGAGGACTACCTTACAACTTCCTCAACTATCACTGTATAGTCTTAGTACTTGCACACCCAGTAGGACCATCGTGCCTCAGTGTCGCAATCAAGCGACGGCTGACAGTGGTTGGTGGGTACGCCGGCGAATGACTCAGTCGAAGCTAGGTACATTAGAATATGCGGCTGATTGTGTGCAGTTATCCAAAAAGTTAGGTCTATGTCAAGTCTCACGAGAGACGAAGCTCCCTATTTCCCTTTGTTTGTCCACATCTCACCCCAGACACAGCGCAATTCTATTTACAAGTAAAGACAAAGACGTCAAATATTGTTAACACGTGCTGTGACGTCGTCAACAGTTACAGTCGGCTTTTAAGGATGAAGTAAATATTATACTTATCCCAGGTCTTAATAGGGCACTGACGGGGTCTACTACACCGTAGTACGTGCATATGTACCCCACTGGGATTTCAAAGGGCCGGCTGACCATGTTGGCCAATCAACTTACAAGGGTCCACTTAAGGGGCACATCAAACGCACGACTGTTTCGTTTCGTCTTTGCCCTGCGACCGTCCAAGAACAAGCACCGATCTCTCCTCTTATCTTAACCATTCGGAGAAAACCTGAGACGAGAGCCACGAGGAGATTGACGTGTTTCAGATTTTCATTGGCTGGCAAAGAGCTCTGAGGCTAGCCAGGGCGTCCCTTGGCGTCTTAAGAGCGGTGTCATCCATCATCGGCCGTTGGGGAACTTAAGCCTCTTCGGCTAAGTGCAAGGTATTGAGGAGACGAAATGGGACGAGGACTCCGGCGAATTAATACTTGTGGGAGAATTTGATGACTACGTAATGGGAGTTCCTTTGGTTGAGAGTTCCGTAGGGATCAAAGCGCGATTCGGCAAGTGTGCCTTTCTCACTCCTGGTCCTTCCGCTTACCCAGCTTTATGTTCTTTGCAAGTTGCGATTGCTCCATAGCCATTTCTGCGGCCACCCTTGCCCGCTTAAGGTTCTTGACCCAATTCATTGAGAAGCCGCGCTTCGTTCGCTTCTTTGTATGCATCGCTGCGCGATAATATCTATTCACCTATCGAATTCTATTTGTTTTTTAAGGGTCGAAAGATTGATCCATACAAACTCCCACAAAATCGCGTCGATTTCTTTTGATACCTTCGCCTAGAGTGGATTCCGGTCTCTTGCTCGTGCCGTTCGACGAATTACTCGGCCGTATTTCTTCTCAGCGTCTTCTTGTCCTGGGTGACGAGCTGCCCTTTGCTACAGAGAGCACATCAGGCTTCGTTCGGAACTACTTGGCATCTTGCGTGGTGAAGTCCCTCGGTCTGGCCTCATCACCACAGCAAGGGGAACATTGGATGGCGAAAGGAGCTACCGCATTGACTCGGCCCAGACAGTTGCCAGTGTTCCCGGACGTTCGTCATTGGGTGAATACACCGGAATCTCGTCATTGACGGCAACTTGACACACCCCACGTTTCGCCCTGGGAACACTCCACCTCTTACACTCTGCCGACAGCCTACGGCATCGAGATAACACCACTGTTTGTAGGTGCTTCACGATCGGCTCTCGATATTCCGTTCGGGTAACTATCGCTTCGTGGCGTAATCTGCGACCTGAAACTTCCAGTTGTGTCTTCGATTATCTATTATATCGATTCTCATCAACTCCTGGATCCAGCTGGTGGGAGTTCGATATATGAAGGCACACAGGTGCATAGGTTTGAGACAGGTTTGCATTAAAATGGCTCGGCGACACCGGTCACTATGGCGACCGCTCCTCTTTGCGCATTTACTCGGTCATTCTGCAGTCGCGTCGGCCCTGTCCCTTGCCAATTTTCAGATCATCACGTCAAATATTGTACCATCCACGTGCATCGAGGCTTATTCAGCGACTATTCCGGGTTGCACTGTGAACGACTTCATAGTTGGAAATCAATGTTCGCTTAGCTGTGTGCAAGGACTGAAGAGCGTGGAAGCTTTCGTCGAGAGCTCTTGTCCCGGTGTAGAAGTCAATCCAAAATCTCTTCTTGGATTGACGCTGTCGGGAGATGTAATTGAATCATTATGTCCCGGTTACCAGGCAACGACTGTCACAAAAACTATCCGGCCGTCCACGACAGCACGCTCTGTTACTACGAGCGAGGTTACCACCACATCCCTGCTCAGCACAAGCACCACATCCGAAAACCTACCGACATCAACAACATCAACGGAAGGGCGAGAGACCACGAGTGTTTCCCAGACATCGTTACCACAACCCACTACCACCAAGACGGAACCTACCACCATGGCACCCCCTAGCAGCGCACTCGCAACATCAGTCACGACGACAGCACAGGACACGCAGCCTTTTGAAACAAGCAACGAAAGTACACAACCGTCTGCGACAGATGACGCGGGCACGCCTGATGATGGGTTGTCAAATTTTGGCCAAAACGGCGGGAGTCCTTTCGACTCGATACCAGTTTTGAGTTCGGCTCGAAATTTACGGCAACCAGCTTACAGCATAATAGGTTTTGTTGGGGTGACAGTAGTCACCGCTTTGTTGTAGTCACAGTGGCCTCGAAGGGGGAGTCAAAATACCCACACTTATAGGAATGCAAATGAGTCCTGATATACGAAGTATAATGTCTAAAGCAGAGGAACTTGCAGCTCAGTTGCTGGTGTTACGTCTCACGGAAACGGTTTAGTAAAGGGCTATGAACCATGTCCGAAATGAATGAAGGTTGTCAAAGCAGAAACAGCGACATACAGATGTGGAAGACGAGCCAGTTCCATAGGAACTGGGTCCTGGAACTGATTATGGGAAATGACATGTAAAACCTAGTATTACCGGTGTACCAGATTCAATGTTCCCCAAGAAACGAGCACCATCAATAACAAGTTAACTGGCAAATTTGATACATGTATCGATAGGACGCTAAGCCCGAAGCTTGAAGCGGGAGATCGTTTGGATTTCGATATTAGAAAGGGCGAGTTCGTAGTGCCCGCTCCGGCGAGCTTTGCCCTAGCAGAGACTCGGTTTCTTTGCCCCTATTATGAGCGGTTTCGGTCACTTACCGTCTACTTTCTGGGAGACAAAATGGATGACAGCTAGAAACTCGATAGTCACGGTCCGGAGTTAGGAAATTGCTCGCCTTATAAATTATTCCAGGGTTTTCTTTCCGCACCCCCTCCGGCGGAATAGCCCTGCCGATTCCACAGTCGGCTCGGATACATGCCTATGGACGGACACACCATTCTTCGGGCGAGCTATCGAGATGATCGTTTTATATACTCGCATCACTCCCAGTTTGACACACCCGGTCTCTCTTTTGCTTCCGTGATTCGTCCGTTGTTCAGCCCCCCCAACCTCTTTCTTAATCTGCATTAACCACACTTTCGATCTGTTACAGGCCTAGGGAGAAGATACAGGAAGACATATATGACAGGACCGTCTCCCGTTTGGTATGATACCGAGGTAAGTGATCTAAGTTAAACTTGGCACAGCGATGTCCCAGGGGCAGAAGAGTGTAAGACTTGTTTATGGCCCAGTGAACGCGCTTTTGATACGCCGATATCCTGGTGGAATACACGCATAAGTGTTACCGATGGTAGACGACATATGTTTACATAGGGTACAAAGGAGCTATATCCGGAAGACTGCCTTTTATTCTCTGAGATGTCACATGCTCCATCAGAAACCGGGCCGAGTTTCAATTTTATACGTTGGCGCTGTGGATGTCATTTCAACATAAAAGTGGATTACATTAGGGTATATAGTATCATGATCTCTTTTGGCCCATCTCTTCCATTTCGACATCATCCCAGTCCTCGCCCAGCTCGCCGATCTTCCTGCCGAGCCAGATACCCGCCGCAGTCACTATGCTCGCGAGAAGAAACCATCCTTCAAACCACCTATCCACGAAACCGGGCTCCAACGCACTCTGTAACGCATCGCCTACAGCACTACCGACCTCTTTTGGCAGGTTGCTACGGAGCAGTAGCGCCGCAGAGATCACGTAGATGGCTGTAATCTGGCCGACAAGTAGCGCTAGGTTCGCCTGTGCCTGATATAATAGTCCCGGTGTCCATTTGGCAAACAGGTGAAGTGTCTGGCGCACACTATTTGCACTTGCCGCGAGGATGAAGCCTGAAAGCAAGAAGGAAATCTGTCTTGCCCAGGCAATCTGGTCTAATTTGGGGTCCCAGTGCTTGGCAAGGAGACCCAAAAGGCGATTGATGGGGTCCGACGAGGAAAATGAGGTCGCCGGGTAATAAAATCGGCGCAGAGTAGTCAGAGTCGTCGCGACAATGCGGTATATGCAGTAGATGCTAAAGGAATAGGTAGGTATCAAGAGGAGCTTCCCCAAGGGCGTCGCTGCTCGAGCGGAGCTCGCTTGTCTTGTACGAAGGACGGCTAAAGATGAAGCCAGGTTCGCTTCCATGGCTTCCAGGCCTGCTATCTCAAGGCGCAAGCTGCGAATCTCGGCTTGATCGCTGTCACCTCTGAAGGTACCAAGGACTTTTGTCAGGTAACCCGGTTTGTGGGTAGAGGAGGTGTCAGCGACCTTGCGCTGCAGAGACTGTAGACGATGACGTTTCGTGAGAAGCATCTCGTTTGCGGCATCGAGTCCAGCCTGTTTCCTGGCAACATCCGATTCCGTCACAGGTCGCCGTGACGCTCGACTACAGAACGTATGCCACGGCGCAGAAACCGACGCAAAACCGGAGAGCAGGGCCATGAGCGAGATGCCAATAACACCGATTCGCTCAAGACAGGCCCTTGCTAGGCTGTTGGGTGTCTCCGGTTCCCGTCTTGACATTTTGGAAGTGGGGTGCGACATGACTTCACTGCCGACAGGAACGAGATTCCCAAGCGACCAGAAGGCAAACAGCCAAAGTCCGAAAACAGCAAACTGGAGTAACCAGGCAACCCTGGGCATTCTCCCCTTGGCATTTCTCTGAAACGACCACCCAGAACCTGCGACCAAAGATTGCAACTCTAAGAAGGGAATCAACACGACCAGTAGGAATAGCAACGTGGGAACAGTGATGTGTAACGCGACAGTTCGAGCGTGCGGGTCGACCAGCTCGGATATTTCGCACAAAATCAACTCGCCCAAGACAGCTGCAAGTCCTACGGTGGTTGCAAACGTGGCGGCGGCGACCTGTCTACGGGGAGACTTGGCTCCATGTTCAGCATGCGCTTGCTGGAGAGATAACGGAGCATCGGACGGTAGGAAGTGGTCCTCGCCATCACGCGAATTCTGTACCCGGGATAATTGGGGAAATAGGTTACGTAGGACCACGGTCGAAACACCGACGAACGTAAGGATAAACGGACTCAGCG
Organism: Monosporascus sp. CRB-8-3; assembly: GCA_004155055.1. Lineage (NCBI taxonomy): Eukaryota > Fungi > Ascomycota > Sordariomycetes > Xylariales > Monosporascus > Monosporascus sp. CRB-8-3. Next base: position 18,080 of record QJNZ01000266.1, on the reverse strand, counting down.
ATAACAGGGTCGAAGCGGCCGAATGGCCGGCTGAGCCGGGTGGCGCACACAGGCCATCATCACAGTCTGAAGAACGCATCGTCGAATATGGTGGCGGGGGCGGCTTCGAGTACCTAAGACCTTGTCGATTTCACTCATCAGCAGAACTGCGATGCCATGTCTTATGTCGGTAGTCAAGGTTTGATGGAGCGAAGGATTGCGCCCATGTAGGCGGCGATCAATGAAGTCGGAGAAGTCGGTAGGGTCCTAATTGGAGGGTCGTGGAGGCAGAAGATGGCATAATGGGACTTATGCGTTAACAGTCGCGTTACATTTGCATACGTATGTGTGTTTTGAAGGAAGTGGAAGTCGGTACGGGAAAGTAATGCAGCCTGGGCATGACCTAATAACGGTTCCAACCATTGTCGTGCTGAGATAATGATAGGCTCTCGGCCCACTCTTATCCGTTAATGGATACCTCCAGAGTGAGTCTTCGATAGGTCATCGGCGTCCCGGGGTCCCTTTGAAGCTGCTGTTTATACATACAGGTATATAAGCAGGAACCTGACCTGCGCCACTAGAATGTAGGTACATACATGTCCCCGTATTTTACCATGCAAATTGACGATTGCAAGGCTCGTGGTCCCTGGTTTTGTGGCTAGTGTGGCTCGAGATCGAGGCTGTGCCAGCTTTGCTTCCAAGCCGATCAAGCTCCACTTTCTTGAGTGTGTCAAATGTACGTCTTGGCGATGTCTTAGCAGAGAAAAAGTTCAAGACCCGCGCCATCTCCTACTTTCGTGCTCGTGCCCGTGGCAGTAACCGAAACCCCGCGAAGACGACTTGAGTTCCCTGTCATTGGTTACTCACTGGCTCGAGCGTAGCAGCAAATACTATTGTAGGAGTAGGCAGCGACCGCATTGGAGCATGGCGGCGGCGAGCAGAGGCGGCAACTCAGCTGCTGCGTTATTCAGTCGTGGGTTGCCTTTCCTTGCTGCCATTCCCCTCGCCATGCATGCTATACATGATACTGACATACAGATTCGTTAGGACAGCCACAGCTTAGAATATGCGCCAGTTGTAGGACGTCACAGTCCCATGTCCGCGCCTACTCTGCCGCCACAGAAGGTGCGACTCGAGCTGAAGCCTATCACCTCAAACCCACCCAGTCAGAGCCACATCCTCCTATCACGTCCCCTAGACGGCAGGAGTACCGCATAAGAGGAGGCATCATTCTTACCAGAGCGCCTCTACTCACGCGCTCTCTCACACCCTTCGAAAATGCATTCTTCTTCTACCAGAAACGTTTAAACGAGAGATTAGTGCTCCCTTTCCGGCACACGCTGTTCTTCAAGAAGGATACCGCTGCCGATCTTGACTGGCGGATCAAGTTCGAGGAGCGGGGAAAGATAGCCGCCAAGGAGCTAGGAAGATACTATGCCAAGGGCCGAAATGCGTGGAACGACGAGTTGCTGGTGGGAAGTACCCTTAGCAACGAAGAGAGAATTCGTGATATCTTGCTCAAGGACGCCGAAAACCGCGTTACCGAAGATGGGGAGGAAGCAGACCCCGACGAGATCGTTCCCGTTGAACGACCCATGGATAGAATCACGGAGGCGGACAAGACGAATGATATCAGGAGGTTAGATCGCAAACTTGACAGGACCCTGTACCTGGTTGTCCAGGGCAAGGACGGAAAATGGCAATTCCCCAGTGGGGATGTGCCTACGGATGAACACCTCCACGAGGTCTGTGAAGCCTATATTGCACCCTTACCACGGGTCTCATTCGACTAATTATTTGAACAGACGGCAGCGCGGGTGCTGGAGTCCACAGCTGGTGTCAATATGAACACCTGGATCGTAGGCCGTGTGCCCGTCGCCCACATGGTCTCACACCCGGAATTCAACGAGGACATGTCCCTCAAGAAGCGGGGAGAGAAGGTGTTCTTCCTGAAGGGCAGGATCATGGCCGGTCAAGCCGACCTTAAGGATAACACGATGGGATATCAGGATTTCCACTGGTTGACAAAGGAAGAACTGAGGGAGAAGCTGGAGCCGGACTATTTCCACGCCGTTAGAAATATGATGGCGGATCGATAGTCACCTCCTGAATTTTGTCAGAAGTGGCCGTGAGCCACCTGTAAACATATCTCCAAAAGTGTACAAAGACTATGTACATTACTGTACTTTGCGCACGCGGAATTGGGGGGTTATGTCTGGATGCCATATTACGGGTGTATCTTTTCATGACGGACTTCCCCTCTAACGCCTCATCTGCCTACATGCTCTACCTCTCCCACCTTTGAGCGGCTGGCAAAAGCAAGGGTGTTTCCAAGGGCTGATATGTTCTTCGGTTCCTGATGACTTCAGCTCCTGAAGCGGGATGGTAACCAGCGCTCGGTATGCAACTTAGTTAAACGTACGAATACTTACCTGCCCATTATATTCCGTGCTCGCGCCTGCGATAAATGCACAAATCCGCATTGCAATGTCTGAGGGGACATTTCGGATTTACAGTAAGGCTGGGCTGGAGAGTCTTGTGTTTTCTACTTACCATAAGGTTGAGGCCGTGAAGATCGGTAATCACAGGTGCTCAGGACTAGAGATATGTTGTTTGTTATAGAGAATGAATGACATGGGGTTTATTTACCGGTACATATTTGAGGGTTTTCGTCAAGTGGTCCGTCCATTCTGAGCTAGTAATCGTTCTCTTGGGAGCTTAGAGCACTGACGTGCATATCAATCCGTGTCCACATATCTTCTTTCAAAATCGACGGCTATATGGTGCGGATTCTCCATAGGTACACACATTTTCAACAAGTTGTATGGTATGGGGAATGAAGCTTCACTGCCAGCGAGTCTAAATTGCTAAACTTGCCCATACGTAAGCAGAAAAGAAGTAGGGGCTACAGTATGAACTCGTGCGAGATGATGACCCAATCGTCTTGGCAGCCGCTACCACAACAACCCCGGAGTCCGGGTTCGCTCATTATTGCCTACTAGGTCTACCTGCAGCTCCCCATATATGTAAGGTACATACATACCTACGTTCTTCCCCCATTCGCATCGGAAGTGCCGAGGTTCCAAGTAATCAATGCCCAATATCCGCCAACAAAGTCACCTGCATACAAGTAAATAACAACCTAACTTCACCGCACCCTACTTCATACTTCCCTGATGTAGGTCAATAAAGCCAATTGATTTCGTTTTGGATTTCGTATCATTTGCCTTATGCAATTACGCTTGATATTTTCGTCGATCGTTGCCTGAGGCCGGTACTAGTAATATCTGCCCATCTGCTCGATTGCGCGGTGGCTGTCCTTCCTCATTGCTCGTTGATTGAGTACGGCACAGGCGGTGACCAAATGTTCCCGACAGCCGGGGATTCTTAATGCGAATTCCCGGATCGTCCTTGACCGCATCCCTCCTCGCAGATTGAGATTGCAGCTCCACTACCCTACAAGTTGTTGATTCTAAATTCCTATACCGTCGGAGAAAGCGACATCATGGACTCGACGGAAATCGCGCCGCCAACCACTGACCTCCCGTCTGGGGAGCCCGTCCCGATGTCGAGTGCGCCGATCCCACATGCGAAACCGCTACCTCTTATGGACCTCATCGACGCAGCCCCATCTAACATTGACGCCTTCCTTGCCCACCTACACCGCTGTCTCCAGACCCCCTCCGGCATCGACACCATCCTGCTATTCCTCTGCTACACTTCGCGCTTGGGCGCATCCGTGCTTCAGTCGGCGACTGGCCCTGCCATCAAGCGCAGCGCAGAGCGATTTCTGAAAGCAGCAGATGCTCTTCCGCCTTCGGCAACCCTCGTCTTCTCTCCCAAAGCCTTCCCATCTCGGAGCGTCGCAGTTATCCTCCAGATCGCTAAGCGCCTCAGAGCCTTCAGCGTCCTGCTAAGCGATGTCCGCACGTTCATGCGACTATGGGGTCTCCTGAACATGTACTTCTGGGCCCGCGCCCTAGTTTTCAAGTGGCGCCAGTCGCAGGAGCGGGACGGGCGGCCCAAGACGGACATGGTCGAGACCGCTATCGCCTGGGCACAATTAACCGCCTGTGTCGTCTTCCAGACGCTCGAGAACGGCGCGTACCTCTCGTCCAAGGGGGTGCTGGGCTGGGCCCCTGCCACCCAGGCCAAGGCTGCGCGTTGGAGCGCGCGCTTCTGGGGCAGCTTCGTAGGCATCGAGCTGGGGAGGCTTGTTTACGACCTCCACAAGCGCAGCCAGCGCAGCGCGAAGGAGCGCATCGGGGATAAGACCATCGCCGAGGTGGAACTGGAGGAGCGCGAGTGGAACGAGACGTGGCGCAAGAGCGTCGTACGAAACGCGGCCTGGGCGCCGCTCACCGTCCACTGGAGTCTGGAGAAGGGTTTCCTGAGCGAGATGGCTATCGGTGCTCTAGCCAGTATTCCGGGTTTCATCCAGATGCGGGATCTGTGGAGGAGGACTGCGGAATAGGATTCCGCTTCTCATGGCGGATTTGAGAGAGGTATATAGCTGCGATCGCGGCATTTTTTGAAGGTATAGCCAGGTTTTACAGTTAACTGGTGGACCACGGGTCAGTTGAGATAATGGGCATGGACATATGATGACGACTGGCGCTCTCCTGTGTTTCGTAGTAAAATATTATTGTGCTGAACACCATGTAGGCAGACAGATGCCATGTCTTACCGCAAATTGTTGCGGGAGACGAGTCGTCAGGAGCTCGGGATCTTATTACGATAAAGCGTGCGATTACATAAATCAATCGAACTCTGGAAGAAAGTCTCATAAGCCGCCGCAGTATGCTAACAGGCACCTTAATAACTAAATACTGAATTGCATAATTCCTTTAAATAACATCCAGAGCCACCATACTGGAAGTACCACAACTGCACCTTTAAGAACCGACGATGAACAACTACAGGTTGCTTTCGCATATAACTTAACACTATCCCTAATTCTTATTGTTGCAGTTTGACCACCAGACTCCAGTAATAACAGTTATGTCACTTATGTCTACCTGGATATTATTAATAATTGTGAGGAAATGGTTTGCAATTTGGGTTGATAGTTGTTGTTCTGATTGATCTAGGTGGGAATGTGAAGGCCTAGGCTGCATTGATATAAACAGTGGGGCTGTCGCGGCTAAAACCCCCGTTGCTTTAGTAACCCCTAGCAACAAATTCCTTCAGCCACCATACAAATCCCAACAGTAACTGTAACGACCTTGAGTGTCCCCCGTCATTCGATTGCGTCCACTTTTCCATGTGGTTATCCGACTACCTGGGCGATGGGGTGATATTCTTTTTTTTTTTTTTTTGGCATATTTTGCTATTTCACTATCTACACTGAGGAAATGACACCCGCTCCACGCATCCGCATCTTGTTTCCATATATACGGACCAGAAGTGGTTGGTCCACAGGGGGCAGTATATGGACCTCCTGGGGCGAATAGGTCTCGCCGGGCATGGATTCCAGCACCAGCTTTGTTCTGGGAGCCGCTACTAGGCCCGGGTTCTTCAGCTGGAGGCCCCGGAGCTCCGTCGGGGATATATCGTCGTCCTCCAGGAGGCTGTTCAGGGGCTTCTTCGCGCCGCGGCTGCTGCTGGGTGAGTGCATATCCTCGCTGTTGAGCTTCGTGTGCTCGTTGCCGGAGAACAGGCGGTAGACCAGCTTGAGGAACAGCTTCCCTATTATCTCGCCCGTGCCGGTTAGTTTTAATGAAAAATAAACGATATAGGGTAGCTGAGTTCATAAAATGAGTGGCTTACTGTCGTATCCGGCCATGTGGGCATGACCTTGCTTGGCCTGCTGGTATGTAGCGGGACCGGCGGTGCTGTCTCGTCCCCGGAGCTCGTCGTAGCCAAAACGGGGGGCCTTGACGTATACCGGGAACTGGCACGTCCGATTGAAGCTTTCGAAGAGCCTATAGCCAGCGTTAGACAACTATATACTAAGGAGTATAGGCTTTGAAATCAAGGAAAAGGGCAAAGAGACACGAGAAATCGATTACCTTTGCAACGACATATCGGAATGTACAACTGGTCCAGCACACCGGTTGCGGGTTGCCATATACTTCGTATCTGCGACCCGAGGGAATAGCTTGTGAATCCCCACGAGAGAGTCGTCCAGCTTCTCCGGGAGAGGGCCAAAGAACGTCCGGTAGATGAAGACTAAGTCAAGAAATAGGTTATGACCAACGATGATTGGGCGGTTCTTCCGCAGGCTTTCTTCGCACTTTACCGCATATGAAGTCCTTGTTGAAGTCCTCCAGGTTGCTGTGTTCCCCAGGGACCGAAGACTCCGAGGTCCATTCCCTCCTTATTTTTGAGGCAAAACGGCCTCCCGCAAGAGCTTCGAATACGTAACGCAAACCTACATTCGACTTTAAGTTAGTAAACACCGATAACATGCCATACGCTCGGGAGATATTAACTATTACAGCGACGGAACGCTTCTTTTGGAGATAAAACTGGTAATGGCAATAAATTGGGGAGGCTTGCTTACCGGCAAGATACTCGACTTCTCTCAATCGCTCAGCTCTAGAGCCATGTTCCTGCAGTTTGGTTAATGGAACTCCCTTACGAAACCCCCTTTTATGTCACATACCTTTGCTTGAGCCCACTTCTTGGCGAGCCTCCCTTCATGTCTACTTAGGTAAAAGCATCCAGTATTGATTGTTTGACCTGAGTCGAATTTGCTCTCCTTGAGGAATTTCAGGCTTTGCATAGAGACACCAAGGACCCGATCCAAGATTTCGTCAGGCTGTGGACTGTGTTCGGCTGTACGTGTTTAGCCGCGAGCTCGGAGGAAACGGGGAAATTGAAAGCTTTGGTCGATTACTCGGCTAAGAACAGGAATGTCAGTTGTCATTATACTGTTGCCAGATTATCTTGGACACACCGGCAAGATGCCTCATCATAACGTATGAATTTGAGGCCTATCTGGACTATTCCAAGAGTTTCGGCCACCTTCTTGGCCTGTGAGTAGGCCTCCTGGGGCCTGACTAAAGAGCTTGCTCCTACATCTCCGAAAGAGATGCCGGTCATCTCCAAACCAAAAGTGACAAAGCGGGAATTCTTGATGAGGTCAAGCATGCATGGCAGCAAGATATAAAGCTGGCTCTGTGAGACTTCCATAATTTAATAGGCTTATGAGGTCGTACTGTCTGTAATGATGCCCCTGAGTGCTGAATATTCCCCTGGTCGAGAGATGCCGTCGTGCGATTGCCCTGGCAGCTAAGGAGAGAGGTGGCAAAGGCAATTAGTTGGCAACGGGAAAATAAGATTGCTTCAGACGCCCCGTCGCTACGGAAACTGTCCAATTAGCTACCAATATTTGTAGTTTAACAACATGCAACGCACCTCTTCCAAGAATGTCTGTAGGCACGCATGCTACCCAGCCAAAACCGGTTTGCAAAGTAATAAGTAGCTAGCCAAACACAACCCCGTAGTCGTTTAAAGCAGATGCTACAGTTGATAGTCTTTGAGCTTAAACAACCAGACATACACTATTCATGATACAAAGACTTTATCACAAGCCACCGACTCATCGCATTGTCAATAACAGGTATGAGATACAGTGAGGGTCCAAAATAATCCGGCCCAAGCTTCCCAGCCACCCGATTTTCAGAACCACCTCTTTTTAACACCCAACTTTCCAAAATTCATAACTTCTTCAATTCATGGCCGAATTTGAAGCTTTTTGCACCGATTTGACGGCCGGTTGTCAGAAAGGCCAGGAATTTACTCCCAAGAAGAGGGCTTGTATTGTTACCGTAAATAAGCTTGGGATATTATAACGTCGCCTAGCGGACCTGTTTAAGATCTCGAAATCCGTTATTACTTTTATTATTAACGATTGGAAAAACGGCTATACCTTTAATCCGAAGAAAAAAAAGGTCGCCCGGGTTTTTCGAAGCGTTAAAAAAGGTGGATTTTTTTACTTTGCAAAAAAAACAAAAGGGCTGTATATAAAAACATCCGGGAAGCAGTAAGGTTCAAAATTAGCATTATTTCTATTAAGCGTATTGTAAGAAAGTAAAACTTTCGCAAATAAAAATCCTAAAAAAAGATATTATTTTTTAAAAAAATAACGAAAGCTAGGTATATTTTCGCATATTATTAATTTGATTACCTTAAAAAGTTATTACAGGTATGTAACGTTAAAGTTAATATAGCTTTTAGTTAACGATTCCAGGTTATTTTCACCGACGAATCCTTTTGCTAAAACTTTTTTAACAGCTTAACGGCTTGGGTATTCCGTTTCCCGTCCGAAAAATGGAACAAAAAGTTTGTTAACTTTAAGAACCATGTTAAAGCAAATATATCTATTATAATTTGGGATGGTATATAAATCGGAACGGACGGGAAAGGGTACCGTACGCCTCTTATTGTTATGTAACGTAATCTAACCCTAAAACCAAACGGTTCTAAACGAAAGTTTAACAATTAAAGCTATCGAAAAGCTTTAGGTAAAGGATTATTACCAATTTATAAACCATAGCGCCTTTTCCAACAAAATAACGTTATTATATACGTTTGCAAAAAGTCCTTAAACTGGTTAATAAATAACGTTATAAAGGTCCTTCCGAACTGGCTACTATACAGCCTTAACCTTAACCTAATTAAGTATATATAAGCTGTACTTAAAAGGAATTTGAAAAATATATTTCCGGAACTTTAGGAATTTAAAAAAAATCAGCTGGATACCGCCCATTTTATCGAATATTTGCATAAAACGTAAAAAACTATCCCGGACACCCTTATAATAAGGGTTATTACGTCTATGGGAAAACGGCTGCGGGCTATTAAAAAGGCTAAAAGTTAATATATACGGTTTTAAAGCTTAGAAACAAACGAATATAATAATAAAGCCCGTTTATTTTTACGATTTTATTTAATTAAAATACGTATAAATAAAGTTGTTGATAAATATAGGTGTAACTAAAAGTTATGGGGTTGGGCCGGGTTATTTTGGACCCTCACTGTATGAGGCCAACCACCGCGGCCATCGTATCCACTGAGCGAGGTTAGCTTTTAATCATTCTGTAAAGGCTTAATGCGCTCCATACCGTTGCACCACTGAGTTTATGAGATTTCGAGGTCTTAAAGATGACCTTTTATCATGTTAGAAGCCACAGCGACACGTTGAATGCTTCCGTCTCCTGTATGGTGGGTGATAGAAGCGCGTTTGCTTCATCAGAATTCTATAAGAGGAAACGGGCAAATCTCGAGATCTATGCTGTTACGCATGACATATAAGTACAAACTTGCGCATCGCTTTCCCGTCTCTGAGCAAATTTCAAACCTTAACCTGTAACCTGGTCTCTGTAGGTGTATCGAGAAGTGCATGCCTGAGAATTGCCCTCATCGGTCATTGGCTTCTATCTAAGTATTTTCAGTGTGAAGAGCCTTGCCCTGTTGATTTGGACCCCATTTACACCGCGATCATCTTGTCCATCCCGAGCTTGGTTGCTCTTTTGTCACACTTACTAGGGAGCAGCCGCACAGCTCTTGAGAGGATTGATATTGATAACTAGGAAGCTAAGAGCGGTGAGCCCACATAGCGTATGTGATCTACTGATATAGGGCTTCGGAAAGGATCAACGTTATTCCGAATAATCCCTATAGCTCCTAAAGGGGCCCTTTTCTGCGATACACCCCCTAATTTTTCTGTTCCTATAACAAAAGGATCACCCCCATAAGCACCCCCCAAATCCAACGCTCCTAGGAAGCTAGATACAAAGGAAATAAAGCTATCAAATAGCGATCAAATAACTCGCAAATACAGCACTCCTACTACCCCCCATTTAAGGAACCGGCTCCTGTTAGATATAGGGGACATCGGTTGTGTTGTTGTATTAGGCTAACTTGCGTATGTTTCTCGTACGCGTATAGCTTTTGTGTAGCCTAGTAACGGAATATATATTTTCCGATTAAAAGGATCCTTTCCGTATATGGGGTGCGTTTAGTACCCCCTGCTAGCTGACATACCTTTTTAACGCCTTAAAATATTTATGGCGTTAATCGTTATATATTATTACTTCCTAAAGTTACAGTTTTCTATTCGACTTTTTTTCCGGCAATTAATTTTTCCTAATTAGTTAATTTTTTTTGGAAATTATTCGTAAAGTGTTTTTCCGCCATTTAAGGGTTTCCGTAATATTTATTAATTTTAGTTACTTTTTGAAATGTTTAAACGGTTTGCGTAATAAGGTTTTAGTTAGTTTATTAGTTAGCATATTATTCGTAAGCGTATAATCTATTTTAATTAAGTTTTTTTACGGCTTTTCGTAATTAATAATTATGTATATTTACGTACCGTAACTTTATTTAAAACAGGGTAACGTCGGCGTTAATAAACCGTATCGTTTGTTAATTATCGTATTATATATTTAACGGTCCAGTATTTAAGGTAATTTCCAGCTTTTTAATTAATCGAAAGCTAAATAAGGTTTTTTTTATAACTTACGTAAAAAATAATAATTTTATTTCGATTGTAAATGTAATTACTGTATTTTATTTATTCGCCCGTTATTTTATTACTTTTTTAAATAATTTTATAACGTAAGTTTAAAAGTTTTTTCGATTAATTATGTTATCCGTAAAGAAAGCATTACATTAAATATTTAACGAATTTTCGCTTTCGAACTATAACGTTAACGTTTTAGTTCCGATTAAGTATAATATAATTCGATTAGCGGCTTTATAATATACGTTATTAAGGTTTAGGTTAAAACGGGTAAGTCGGAATACGGTAAAGGATATATCGGGTTACGTATTAATTATTATATAAAAAATAAAACCGATTTTTTTTTGGTATTTGTTAATAAAGTTTGGATAAGCTAGATTAAAATTTAGTAATAGTTTAATGTTAATTATAGGCGTTTTTAAAAGGTTATTTAGATTTTTTTTAAAATTAAGTTAATTAGTTTATTTATAAAATTAATTTAAAACAACTAAATTTTTCTATTAAATTTGGTTTTAATTATTTCGATACCGAGGAATTATTATAGGTTTTTATTTTTTGTAAGGGTATACCGTTTTCGAATTTGTTAAATTAATTAATTAATAAGGTTTTGATTTTTTTTACGATATATTGTTATAATATCGTTTACGAAAAAAAAGATAAATACTTTTTAACGAATAAAGCAATAAGGTTTATAAAGAACGGGGTTAAGTCCTAGTTTTTTTAAATATTTCGGTAAAGTTTTTTTATTATAACAATGGCGACTTTTTTAAGCCGTATAAAACCTTTTTAATTAGGAGAGTTTTGTTACGTTGCGAGTATTTTAAGGGTGTTTTTATATATATTTTATAAGGTAACTGGGCGTTAACAAAAGCGTTAATAGTATTATATTATTTTAGTTCTAAGTCGAATTTATAAACGTATATTTATATATATTTTAAAACCTGGTTTTTTTTAGTAGAAAATTAATTAACGATTTCTTAGGATTATATTTTTTTGTAATTTTACAAATAAGCTTTTTCGGCTTTATGAAACATTTCTTTTAAAGGGTATGTACTTAGCTTTTTATAGCCTTGCGGCGGTAGTGGTAAGTTACGCCTATATATCCGGTTTTGCGATTTAAGGACTTTATATATTTTCGTATTAAAGTTTTTCCGATTAAAATAACGCGTATTTCGGGTAATTAATTTCCTTAAATTTCTGCAATTTACCGGCCGATTATCGATTATATTAATAAAATAATTTATTCGTTTTGCGTTAAATACGGTTTTTTATATTTTGTAATTATACCGATAATTATTTTTTCGATATAAAACGTACGGGGAATTTATATTTATAATCCGTAAAGTATTTTCGTTTTTTATTGTTACTTTAGGTTAAATAACGTAATAGAAGGTTAGGGTTATTTTTATTATTTCTATTAGCGTAATAATCGTAATAATTATTAATGTAAACGTTAGTAAAGGTAATAGTTTAAGGGACGGAAATAGTTTAAATATAATTGTCGTATAAGGGTAATTAATTTTATACGAATAAGTTTTTTTTTTATTCCGTATGTTTTGTACGCCTATGTTATTTTGGAACTATTTTTTTTATTTAACCGGTAATTAAATTGTTCCGTTTAGGTTTTTATTTTTTTTATATTTGTATATTTAGGTAACTTAGGTTTTAATTAGGTATTTTTATTTATCGTAGTAATTTCTATAGTTTTTTTTTATAACGTACACAAGGTCGTTTTTTAGGTTTTTAATATTACTTAAAAAGGTGGCCTTTTTATTAAACTCTACGTTTCGAATGGTAATAATCTTATTAATTAGCGGGTTCCAGATTTCGTAAATATTCGTAAATCGGTAGCCGATTAAGAAATTAATTTAAACTTTGAAATTTAACTTTTAAAGTTTTTTTTATAGCGGTAATTATTATAACGTAGGTTATATAGCCGTATATTCGTAAGTAAATTAATTAAGGTTTTTAATTAAATATTATAATATCGTTTTTATACGTTAAGTAAATGTAGTAAACTTTATATAGGCTTTGTTAAAAAAGTGCGTATTTAAAGGTACGGTTATATAAATATATTGCTGCTTTAAAAATATATACGATTAGGAACGAAGGTAACTTAATGCTATTTCGTATCGTAATCGTTTTTTCCTTAATTATATTTTTTAAGCGTTTTGTACCCCCGTTTTGAGCCTGGGTATACGGTATTAAAGGCTTAAGTTTAATGTTAAAAAAAGGCGATTATAATATATTTCGAAGTTAGTAATTTTTTAAGATTTCGTTATTGTATTTAATTACCTGAAAAAAAATTTTGTTTTAGTTTTTTAAAATTTTTAAGAAATATTCGAACGTTATAATTAATATATTTTCCTTTCGCCTTTTAATGTAAATACCCTAAATGAAGCCTAAGTATTTGTCGGTGGCGAATATAACGTATCTATATTTTTTAGGGTTTTTTTCGAAATCCGTAAAGTCGATAGCGATTCGTTGTTTTGATTAAAAGGTTTTTTCCTTTAATTTTCGGCATATTTGTATCTTAGTTTTCGTTTTATTATATATTTAGTATTTAATTATTATAGGATCTTTTAAACGTATTCCTTTTATATAGGGTTATAACTGGGTAATTATTTCGGGTTTAAGGTATTTTAGTTTTAGGTATTAAATCGTATTGTTACCGATTCGTAATAGTTTTATTATATATAAATTAACGTTTCGTTTATAGGATATAAAGGTTATATAAGTAACTATTGCGTTAATATTTTCGATAACGAATTAATTAAATTTATTTATTAACGTATTAATTATTAGATTATATTTATTTTAAATAAAATTATTAATTTTTCGATTATTTTATTAATACCTTTTTTTAAAGCTGCTAAAAAATATTAAATTATATACGAAATATTCGTAAAAGGCTACGTCGTATAAATATAACGTTTTTAGGCTTTTAAAACTTTAAAGTAATATATTTACTTTTCCGTATCTTTTAATTAGAACGAAGCTATTCCTTACGTATATTTCGTTACCTTAAATCGTTATTTTATAGTTTAGAAATTTATTAATAAAATTAAAAATATATATCGTAAATCTTAAATTTAAAATAGACGAATTTCTTAAAAGGTAAAACGCGGCGTTTATTACATTACGTTAATTAAAAATTAAAAAATACGTTAAAACCCGTTTTACTTTTTTTAAAAATTAATTTATTTCCTAAATAATTTTTTTTTATAATTTTCGATAAACGATTAACTTTTTTTAAAAATTAATCGGAAATAATTCGGTTTTAAATTAACATTAAAATTACCTTATTAAGTTTAAACTTTATTAAAACTTTGTTAAGGAATACATAAAAATATTAGGGTAATGTATACGAAAAATTTAAATACGCTTTATACCGAATCTTTTATATATTTAACTTTTGGCGTTTTCGTTTGTTACTATTGTTACTTTGGCCCGTTTAAGAATTTTTATAACCGCCTTATTTCGGTTTATGCCCTAGGGTTTTCCTTTACAGTTAAGGGTTATTTTTAACCTTTTCTTAATTAAGATCGTCCTAATTAAAAAAATTTGCAGATATTCCGTAAAACGTTAGAAACGTTACCTTAATATTTTTAAATATAAATTATAAATAGGTTATAGTTTAGTAATTTAAAAAATTAGCCGTTACTTTTTAATAATTAATTATATTATTATTAATTTTAAGTTTTTTTATTATTTAAAATATAGTTATCTAAGTTTTTATAATAAGTATTAGTACTATATATAGGTTATTAATTTTATATAATTATCGTTTTCGTTTTTAAGATTTTATATCGTTATCTTTAAGTTATATAAAGTCGTTAAGTTTAAGCCGTATTATTCAGGCTAAATTAAAGACATAAGAATATGTACCATTAGGTATTTAACGTAACTGATCCATCCACTATATACATACACATTAGTTCTTACAAGCGCAACCGGAAGGTATCTTTAAAAACCGTACCTTTTAAAAGGTCGGATAAAAAACCCGATTAATAAGAATTTTTTAATACGGTAACAAATACGATTACGTATACGATTGATTTAATTAGTTCCTAAAGTTACCAATTACTCCAGTTATTGCCGATATAGTAACGGAGCCGAAGCTTTAATAATCTAGTTTCTTTAAACTTAGCATTACTTAAAGGAACGGTAGCCTAAACTGGATTTAAACTAGTTATCTCTTACAATTAATCGCAATAAAGTGTTTAAGCCTGTTGCAATTAAAAGAGACACCCAGGTTTGCGACCATTAAGCCATTAGACCAAATTAAAGATATAAAGTAATTATATTAATAATTAATACGATAAATATTTTACCTAATATTTTCGAACATAGTAATTAATAATAGTTTTTACGGTAATAATAAATTATACCTTAGTTGTAAAAAACCTTATTCCGAAGCCGATTATTACGTAATGCCGATAAATTTCGACTTTAATAAACTTTATATTTTTTAACTAATTTAGTAAAGGGAATTTTAAATAATAACTTAGGAAATGTTAAGCTTTTTACGGTAAACCTTAAATCCGTATAAAATAATTACTTTATAACCTTTTATTAATTTTATAATAGTTATCTTGTTTAATCTCGATTAATTTTAAGGCTTTTTAAACTTTTATTAATTAAAATAATTAAAATATACCGGCTAAATTCGAATATAAAGTCCTAATATTTTATATTTCCGGAATTTTAACGGAAATGATTTTAATTAAATTACCCGATTTAAATAAAATAATTAACCGAATAAAATATATCGATATTTCCGTTAATATTAATAACTTATCCGAAAAAAATCGGGTTTTACTTTTAATTTTCGGATATAATTTAATTTAAAACGGCAGAAATAATCGATTTTTACGTAAACTTATCTTAAAAAATATCCGGCTTATAAAAAAATTACTAGCAAAATTGAAAAATAACGATAACAAATTTAAAAACGTCGAAATTTAATTTTTAAATCGATATAAAAAAAATTACGAATAATAATTTATCCGGCTATTCCGGATTACGAAAACCGTCCAGAATTCCGTTAAAAATGGTCGTCGATAGGGGCTTATATAATTAGGCAATTTAAAATTACCTATAAAGTTAGAGTTTAATAAAGCTTAATAACCGATAACATAATCTATTTATTTATTTAATTTAGTTTTACGGTTACGTCTCCTTTAAAAAGAAACCTTAAGTTATAACCTTTTATTATTTTATAATTTATTCGTTTAGCTTTTTTACCGATTTTAAAATTTACTTTAATTTTTCGCGGTATTTTTATTAGGTATTAATTAAAAGTTTATTATCGTATACTTTACCGGATTTAGCCAGTTTGGCATATTATTTCCGTAAGTTTTTTTCTAAGAAAAAGTTTATCCCTTTAATTACTAAAGATATTAATTCCAAAATTTATTTTATAAAGTTGTTATTATTCTTTTAAAAAGTATCGTATTTGCGATTTTTATAAGTATATGCCGTAAAGTCTTAATTGTAAATTTATTTGTTTTCGGTCGTTATTTTAAAAGTATTCGTTAGGTAACCGGTATAATCGATTTTTTCGTAAGTTTTTCCGAAAAATATAAATATAGTTAAAAAACTACTTAAGGTATTAATTCGTATTATATAGCGGATTTATTTTTTCGGATATAAAATTATATCAGGTTTTATTAGTTTAATAAGTTACGGAAGTAATTAATTAAGATCGATATAATCCCATATATTAAGAACGTACGTTTTAACCTAGAATTCGCTTTTAAAGTGGTTTTAATTTTTAGGTCCGTTATAAATAATAAAGGACGTTAACGATATTATTATTATTATATTTAATAAAATATACGAATAATTATTATTAATATATAATTTATATCGTTTTAATAATAGTTAATTAATTAATAATAATACGAATTAAACGAATAAAACTTTTAATTGTTAAATATAAGGGATATTAGTTATATTATTGTATTAGGTTAACTTGCGTGTATTTCTCGTATGCGTACAGCTTTTATATAGCCTAGTAACGGAACATATATTTTCCGATTAAAAGGATCCTTTCCGTATATAAGGTGCGTTTAGCACCCCCTACTAGTTAACAGCTCCCGGGGACTAATTTTTTGGAGGTATATAACGTCCCCTTTTAATTATTACGCTAAACGTTCTTACGGGCGAACTTTATCGGGTCGAAAAGGTATATATATATATATATAACCCTTTAACTGCTGCGCTAAACGTCCTTACGGGCAGCTCCCTCAGGTAATAAAAAGCAATAAAGCACCATATATCCGATCTTAGGTGCTTACCGCTGTTAATAAACAAATAGGGGGAAAAAAAAACGTTCCGGCCGTATCCGACAAATTCTTTAAGCAATAATATTAAAAGTTTTCAAACGTAGTATCCCCAGATCGCGTAAATACAAAAAACGTAGAACTAATAATATCAACAAAAAAAAAAGAAAAAATGCGGTACAGATTAAATACATAAAGACACCAAATTCCAAAGTAAAACAGAAAATAACGTCTACAAAAAACCTATAATTAATTTACAAACATATTATAAATACCTACATTATATCCTTATTCCAACTATTTTATGTAATTATAAATACCCCTGCATATAACGAATTACAAAATACTACGTTTAATTTACTAACGGACTTTATTATCGACGATACACTAGCCTTGTTTATAAATAACTAGCCTTTTAACCGATAGCCAGATAACTTGTTAAATATAAAAATAAACGATAATAATACCATTCCTGAAATATTACGCAACTAAGCAAATTCCTTTAAATTAAACTTAAAAAACCTACTTGCCGATAATACGGGCCGATTCCAATTAGCCGCTAAATTAATCTTTCTTATATACTTTAAATATTACCTAAACATAGAAAAATTTATAAAAAACATTAACAAGTTTAATTTCAAATATTATTACGCCGTTAAAAAAAAACATAAAGACGGAATATTACATTTCCACGTTATAAGAAAATAATTATAAAAAAAAACATAAAAAATTTCCGATACTTTAACATTAACGGCTTTTACCCTAACATCGCCAGAACCTGTAACAGATTAACGGTTTAGTATTACTTATATAAAAATAAAAAACGATTAACTTATATCGGCGGCGACATAATACAACTACGATCCCTTAAAAAAAAAGTTAAAGAAAACTTTTAAACTAAGGTTACTATTATTTCCACCAAAAATAAATTTATTTCGCGGTTTAAAGCAAACGTATTACGCAAATTAATCCTAAATTACGGAAATATACGATTTTATATAAACGATTACTTTAAACTACCGGTACCTATATATACCTTACCTAAACTTAATGAAATATAAGACCTACCGGAAAAAACTTCCGATTAAATCGAAAAAAACCTTAAAAACCTACTAGGTAAAAATATAAATCTTTTATAACGTTTTGCCTATCGCCGTTACGGCTCTCCGGGGGGGGTACCCCCCCTACCCCCCTCCTTCCGAAACCGGCGGCTCGAAAATGTTAATCTATAAAAAAATAATCTTTTGCATTATAAAAAGTTCGCAAAGAAAATCCCCGTTTTTCGATTTTATAGTATTACCCCCCTTTATAAGCAGGCCCCCCTCCTCTTTTCGGGAAATCCC